>CANYBF010020136.1:0-12896 GCA_948192965.1 Dalechampia spathulata | reverse complement strand
TGATTTGCGCTTTTATTAAAACCGGATAAAGTGAAGATGATAATACGGAATACGAATAAAATCGAAATGCCGAACCCAACTCTGAAGAAATTCGGGCTGCTTTCCAACACAGGAAGGCTCGGGTTTACATTTTCCTGGTTTATTTGGTTGCTCAATTGAGTTGACTAGATAAGCCGGGTAGCGACTCCACGTTATTTTCTCGACGCGATCTGTCTAGTTCCTGTAGTAACTCAGGGGTCAATGCTTTCGAGAGCAAGCACCACGGCATCTCACGCCGAACAGCGTGCAGCACTCCCACTTCCGGGATGCGCTACTCTCACACCTACATCTCTTCTATTCACTATGTTATTAAAGTGTAACTGCTATTTCTAGACATTAAGTGCTCATTTAAGAAGTCTAATTCAAATGTTTTAGAATCATCCACCAGTCTAGATGTTAATAATTCAGCAATTGCTCTGCCTTTGATCACCTTCTTAGTGATGTACTACATATCAAACTCTAATAACAGGACTAACCACCTACAAAGCTTCCCCATCAGTGAAGGAGCTTTATACAAGTACTTCATAGGATCAACCTCAGAGATTGCTTAAACTTGGTATGATTGGAAGTAGTATATGAGCTTCTTAATGACCCAAACCATAGCCATGCACAGCTTCTCAATAATGTTGTACTTGCACTCCATTGGCAACAGCTTTTTACTCAAGTAGTAAATGGCATGCTCAATTCAAACTTCATTCTCTTGAGCCATCATAGCATCCACTGACTTCTCTTTTAAGGCTAGATAGAGCAATAATGGTTTTCCTAACCGAGGCAGCTGCAAAATCGACAAGTTAGAGAGATAATGCTTCACCCCTTTGAATGCAAACTAGTAGTTCTCATCCCAAGCCAAAGGTTGGTTCTTCTTTAAAAGCTTGAAGATGGGCTTAAAGATAGTAGTGAGCTTAGCAATGAATCTACTGATATACTAGAGTTATCCCAAAAATCCCCTTACTTCAAACTCAGTTCTGGGAATAGGAATCTTATAAATCAACTTTGCCTTATTAAGATCCACCTCGATACGCCTCTAACTGATAATATGACCCAACAGCTTGTCAGATATCACCTGAATGTACACTATTTTAGGTTTAACCTGAGTCCATATTTCTCAACCCGTGTGAGAAATCTATCAAGAGCAGCCAAATGCTCTTCTCTGGTAAGAGACTTCACCATCATATCATCCACATAGACTTTGACCTCTTCATGGATTAGATTGTGTAACAGCATTAT
This sequence comes from Dalechampia spathulata, assembly GCA_948192965.1. Classification (NCBI taxonomy): domain Eukaryota; kingdom Viridiplantae; phylum Streptophyta; class Magnoliopsida; order Malpighiales; family Euphorbiaceae; genus Dalechampia; species Dalechampia spathulata. The sequence continues at coordinate 11,630 of CANYBF010020136.1, read as the reverse complement.
TATGGCTCTCTGGTAGGTAGCATCTGCATTCTTCAAGCTAAATGGCATTACCTTATAGCAATAGGTCCCTCATTCTATGATGAAAGTTGTCTTAACCTTATCAATAATAGCCATGAGAATTTGATTATACCTAGAAAACCCATCAACAAAGAAGTACATATCACCAATAATAGCACTATCGACCAGTACGTCAATATGAGGCAAAAGGAAGTCATCCTTTAGACATGCCTTATTCAGATCCCTGTAGTCCATGCAAACCTTGACCTTACCATCCTTCTTGGGAACTAGAACCATATTGGCTAACCATTCAAGATAGTTAACCACTTCAAGGAACTTCGCATCCAACTGCTTTTGGATATCCTCCTTAACCTTCTGAGCCCATTTTGGTTAGAGTCGATGCAGCTTCTGCTTAACTAGCTTGAACTCAAGTCTAATCAGAATTATATGTTCTGTAATAGTTCGATCGACACCTCACATGTCTTCATAACCTAGAGCAAAGGCTTTTATATGTTATTTTAACACTCTTACAATTTCTATTCTCTCGTCAAGGGTTAAATCTGATACAATCTGGAGAGTATAGAGCCTGTCATTCATGCTAATGTTAATAGTTTCAATATATGATGCATTAATGTTAAAAATGCTCATGTAATGCTCATGTTCATGCACAATGCCATTAGAATACACATCACAAACATAAGCAAAGCTATTTTTCATTATATTACTTTGAAGGGATTACATCATCATCAAAAAGTACAGAGATAGGGACATCATCATCCTCATATAAAATCTCATCAAAAGTACTATCTATAAGTATGGTAATATCATCGTAGACCTTCTAAAAAAGTAAATCCTCTATATCTAAGCTCTACAACTTGAACCCTAGTGTGGCAACTGTAGTAGTCTTTAGCTCAAGGCAATTGGTGGTAAGGTTGACAACATCACCAAAGATCTAAAAGGCATCATCATGGCTGATGGTTGAAGAAGTAGTAGTGACCTTCTTGGATGCTGTCAAGGCTGACAAATCATAGACATCACCAAAGATGATAAACTATTGGTTGAAGAAGTCATTCAACTTAGGCAACTTGGGAGCACGATCATGCTGCATCTCTCTCTAGACAAAAGGAATCTTCTTACATTATTTTATCTTATCCAAAGTATAGGGATCAAACCCAATGCAATATCTCTCCTCCCACATGGCTATAGGGATATTGAACTTTACTAAACCCTACTGGTACCAGCCTAAACCCTTTCCAAGCACAAAGTTCATGTTGCACAACATCTTCTCTATAGTAGGATTCAGTTGGTATGAGTATGACTCAGGTTCTTTGATGGTAGTGATTTAAAAACCAGTCATAAGAGGGACATCCTCTCTGATGCAAGCTAAGGTAACCTCATCATTTATTGCAATAGTAACCATACCCTCATCATGTGGAAACTTGATCTTCTAGTGTAGGGTGGATGGTACACTTCCCACGAGATGGAACCATAACCAGCCCAATAGTAAAGTAAATGACACTAGAATGTCGAGAACTATAAACTCAACCATTGATTTGATTGTCCTGATAGTAACAGTGGTAATAAAGGTACCAATAACCTCCCATTTAAACCCATGATAAGCCCTAATGATAATCTTGGATGGCTTCAAGTTTGAAGGCTAGATCTCAAGCTTTGGTAACACTTTGAGAGGATAGACATTAATGCCAGAATCATCATCCACCATGACATAATATGTGGAGAAGTTCATGATATGCGTCATGATGAAAAGTGCCTTGTTATGACAGATACCTTCAATCGATAAATTTGCATATGAGAAAGTGATCATATTAGATCGTAACTTCTAGTTCACTAACTAAGTCTTCATGCTGAAGGAGGAGGTAGATGGAGAAATCCTCATGCTAGAGAGTGCCTTGACGATGGCCCATCGATGCTACTAGGAAGATAGTACCAAGTCCCAAATACTGATGTTAGCCTATGTCTTCTTCAATTGCTTGACAATAACATTATCAGGCTGAGCAACCTTATCAACAAGTTATAGAGCTAGAACACTACTCGAACCAACCTCATCTCTGGTGGGTCTAACCTTGATTGATTTCTTTAGAGCATCTAACTTCTTCTCAAGATTGGAAAGAGTGAACACCTTACCACTACGAGTCATATTGTGGACTCAAAAGGATATCTTGTTAACACCTAACTCTAGATTTAGATGCTAGCTTGGCTGCCTTGGGAGTCCCAGCTAACTCACCTTTCTTAGAACCCTAAACCTCTACCGATTTAGACTTAGAGGAACCCTAGGTAACTCTAAACTCATCCTCTGAACTATCACACCATATGTCAATGGTGCCAATATCAAACCCACCAACGGGCTAAAACCTAAAAGTAGGTAGCTGACCAATTTCCTCATTGCTGAAGGGAGAGAAGGAGTTAAGAACTAAGGATTCTGGAAACCTTGATTAGAGGATGTAAGTATGGTTGGCTTTATGATAGTTAGGCAATAGGTTTATCTTGGTTAAGGGTTTGCAATTTTCAAAATCTTTAAGCTCACTTGAATCAATGAGGTCCTAAATGACCCACCTAAGAGAGCGACAATCATCAATGTTATAGTCTTGATGTTGGTGGTAGTGGCAGTAGGTTTTAATGTCTACTAAGGCTGGGGTAGTGTTTGGAAGTTTAGCTTAAGAGACTTTATGAGTTTGGCTTTAAGGAGAAGCTTGAAAACCTTGGAAAGTAGCATCCCAAGATTTAAGTACCTTCGGGATTGGGTAGTGTTTCGGAGTATAGGAAGGCTCCTTCTTCTTCAATTCCTCAGTTTGCTCAATTCGTTGGCCAACAAAGTAGATGTCCTTAAAGGTATGGAATGTCCAATACTTTAACTTATCCTGGTATAGTGGGAACAACCCCATTATAAGCTTGTTGATTATGTCTAACTCATATGGCTTCTATTGGACCAGCACAGCTTTATCCATCCATCGGTTAAAGTAGTCCATGAAAGATTCATTAGCTTTCTGCTTAACAATCTTCAGATCTAGCAGAGTAACATTAAAATAGGATTTTAACCTATAATTCTTGCAAAAAGTAGTGCAAAGAGGCTTCCACTCGGCTATGGTCACCTTGTAAGACTATGATACCAAGCCAGCACTAGTCTCTCTAGTGAGATAAAGAAAAGTTGGACTATCTACTCATCTAACAGGTATGTAGTACTCATCATCATCATGTTGGTCTTTAGATGATTCTTTGGATCCCTAACCATATTATTCTTGGGAACATCTGAAAGCTTGAACTTGGTAGGTAACCCCTTAATAGGCTAGACAGAGAACTCATCAAAGTCAAGTTCAAACCCTATGCCCTAGGTCTTCATGATAAACTATAGTTGTTCTATCTTTAATTCTAAAACAGAGATCTTAGACTTGCAAACATCATGCATTTAGAGTGAGACCTCATCATCTATCTTAGCATCATGTAGATTGACCTCTTCCCCTTATCCTTCATAAGAGCTGGCAAGGTGATGAAATCTGCAGGACTCAGAGCTTCATGGATCTGTTGCTATAGAAGAGTCTTGAAGTCATTGGTCAAGAGCTTGGCTATAGACTGATCAATGAGATGTTGTACTGTAGCAAGTGAGGCATCATCTAGCATTAAGCAGAAAGTGTCAGATAAAGAAGTGATATTCTTAGTATGCTATAAGTCTAACATGGTTTGCACATGATAGGGAGAGTTAGCATGAACACATGTGTATGCATATGCGATTGCATGTGACACATAGGATGTATACATGACCTATGCTAAGAAACATCTAGCATTATGGCTACAAAAGAATGTGGTTAGTGAAAATTATGCATGAGCATGCATGTATGCATATTAAATAGAAAACATGAAAAGGTTAGTGAACACATAGCACCAGCAGCACTACCTACCACCCTTATACTTCCACAAAGATAGGTCGGTCCAAAATCTTTTGGGTGGGATACTAGCCTAAAGTTACACTAGGAACTCAAGGTATGAAACTCTCAACATATGAGGCAAGCAAAAGATGATCATTACTCAATCATATGAGGGACTAAGGCAAAATTCTAATATCATTTTAGTATGATCATATTGCTATGATAAAAGATGCTAATAGAATAAGCATGAGGTATGCAACCAATACAGAATCATGTAAGGATTTTGACTCTTAACAGAGCAATACAAGGGGAGAAAATTGGTCAAATTTAGGCAAATCCATTTATATGATAGGATATAGATCCATATAGCATTTGAATAAAAGGTCCTAGTTTTGGAATGTTGCTATGGTTAGCTACATGGGCTTTAATTCGATAAGAATAGGCTAAGGTCCCCCACTACATTGTCCATAACTTATCCAACTGAATGGAATCATCGATATAGGATTATACCTAGCATCTATTTATCAGAAGTCAAATGGAGTCCAAGGAAATCACTCACCCATAATCATTGGTTTGACACAAGAAAAGTGATTGTGTGTAGACATAAATTATGTACATGAAATTTAATATAATTACCCCAACTAGAATAGGAAAATCAATATGAAACTCAAAGATTTCAATGCCACCACACTTTTATTGTAGGTCCTTAGTGGAGTTACCACTATAGGTAGAGGTTTCAGAGTAACCTAGAGTGAGGCTTGCAATGCACAGACTGGGGCCTTACTTGGAGCAAAAATGCAATCTTCTCAAAGGGCTACCTTGAGGTATGAGACGGACTCAAAAGAGTCATAAGATGGAGTTACCATCGAATGGTTTTGGATTTGGTTTAACCAATCCATTAGCATGAGTGCTAAGTCAAACCCTTTAGAGATGGGTTCAGGTGGTGAAGATCTATTCACTTAGAGTTTCAAGTTTGATTTTATCATTTTAGTCAAGTTAATTATCCTAGGTAGGCGAGCATTCATAAGCATGAAATAAGCACACAACAAGGTATAACATAATAGCAATCATGACAGATATAACATGGCAAAGATGATGTAGCAATCATAGCATGATATCGTGATATGGCAATCATGGTATAAAACATGGTATATGTATGGTATGTGAAATGACATGGTATAAGCATGACATGTGAGATGACATGACATAAACATATGTGAGACGACATGGCATAAGCATGCCATGTGTAATGATATGACATAGGCATGACATATAAGATGATATGGCATAAGTATAACATGTAAGATGACATTGCTATAGGCATGGCATGTGAGATGACATGGCATAGGCATAACAAGTGAGATAGCATGGCATAAGCATGACATGACATAACATACATCATATGGCAATGATAAAATGAGCATAGCAGCATGAATGAAAAATAATAATAGCCCAGAGAAAGGGATCAAAGAAGAGATAAGGGATACACAAGGGATTTAAAGTTAAATCATACCTGAAAATAGGGGAATAATGCCTATTCTATTATAAAGAATCTTCATCGATACAAAATCTAAGACATTAAGCAACATCTCATCTCACTAGGAAACAAGCAAAAATCAAATGAAAAATGGCATTTTCTAACAAATAAGCATTGATGTGCACAACATATAGGTGGATGTGTACCACATATAGCTTATGTATGGCGCATATAGCACCTTATGCATCACATATAATGTAGATAGAATGGAGAAAAATGAGCTTTAAGGCTAAAACACAAATCAAAACTTAAATCTCAACAGATTTAAAAATCATAGCAGATCATTTAAAGCACTAACAAGCATTAGGATCCATTATATCACTCATGATTGAATCTAATCATCAAAACAAACCAAATGTTATAAACCTATAACCAAATCAAGAGAAAGGAGAAAAGAGAATAGGCATTCAACTTACCATAATAGGTTTAGCTTTTATATTCTTGATTCCAAACATGATTAGGGATTTAAGTAAGATTAATTAGTCTCTAATCCTAGGTTAATTACTTAATTAAGTGCTTAATTAAGTGAGATTAAAATTTAGCAAAGTTTAGGCCATTTTTATGAATTTTGAACCTCTTTTCCGTAAATACAAGGCTTGTATTTATAGGTAAGGGGTGTAAGATTAGAGAAATCACATTAGCAATGTGGGATTCTAGAAATGTTTGAGCTATGTACATAGCACATAGTGCTATATACGCAGTATATAGCCCAAAAAAAGGCTACATGTGCAGCATGTAGCAGCAGATGCCCAGCATGATCTAATTTTGACCTATGTGCACCGTCTAATGTAAGAATATTAGGATGTGCACCATAGGTTAAACAAGCATCATTTGTGACCCTAAGGCATGGTGTCATATGGAGCATATTATATTTGCTTAGGAAAAGGCTGCCCATCATGCGCATATTTTCAAGATATGCGTAGCATGTAGCACTATGTGCTACGCATATCATGAAATGCTTACTATATGCTCCATATTTGACAAGCAAAATGTAATGTACTCTACATGTCCAAAACACTTAGGGGAGGCTCAAAGGCATGTGTGCAAATCAAGGTTAACATTGGGGACCTATACCAAGCCAAATCTATAAAAACCCAAAATTGCAATGTGTGGGTGAAAAGTTAGGGTCAATAAGATGTTATTCTAAGCATCATTAAATAATGTGCAACCCAACATGTATAGTAGAAAGCAAAGAGTGTACTGCTCTTTGGTAGTAGTCTCACTTATCCAAGCATCTTTAGTACTCTCCTGGAGGTACTTATATGTGATGCAATGTCTGCTCTTTACTATAGGAGTAATGCCCAACAATCTGAAGATGACATCAATAGACCAGTGCAAGGATGTCAATCTAGCATCAAACTAAATAAGGACTCCACCGTACTCTAATCCCGTGATCCCAGCAACTATCCTTGGGGTGATGGCGATCTCACCCATTAGTAGATGGAAAGTATGCATCAAGTCTATCCACCTCTCCACCATCACCATGATGGCATAGTAGTTAATTTTCTCCATGCTAGTGTAGTAGGAGATATATCAATTAAGTTGGCTCTGATCTACATACTATTGTACCTCCTTAGGGAGCTACAAGTACCACTCATGAATACCTTGAGCACCGCCAGCACCCATTATAGTCTTCTCCCTCTGTAAATCATAATATTTAGGTCAGATTTTCAAAGCCACAACCACATGCATATGTCCTTAAAAACACATTCGCACACTCAAACACAAGCCCATATCCTTAAAAGAAAGTCTTTCATTCAAATTTTAATATTAATTTATTGAGTTTTAGTTGTAAAACTCACTATATGTGACATATATAACCTTATATGTGATGTGCATACACTTCATATGATGTATAAAGCTAGAATTTTCATTATATACGACATATATATAGTGTGTGCAATACATAAAGTGGATTTTCCTAAAATATGTGATGCATATACTTGATGTGTGATGTGCATACCCTAAATTGAGTGTATCTCTAGAAAAAACATGTTTTTCCTACCCTAAATACCTTTAATTGAGCTAAAATTAAAGCAAATGTACCTTTTCTAATGGTGCTTGGGATCAATATGAACCTCAATCGAAGGACTCTAGAATTTGGTGCCCAAGGATGGCCTACAAATAAATGCCACACATAGTTTGATTACTAAGTATGAAACTTGGGATGAAAGTTGGGTCTTATGGTGTAGGTATTTTATTTCCAACCATCTACTAGAATGGTTGGAGAAAGTTAAGAGGTTTTGGCTTTTAAAAGAGAAGGTGAAATATGCAAAATGAGAAAGAGTGAGTTGTAAAAAAAGGAAGCTTCCCCTTTTATAAGGATTTTCAAGTTTAGAGGGCTTGCCTCTGTCTCGGCCCAATTACTCCATATAAACTCCATTTCATGAGGCATTATCATCAATGACAATATTTAGGGTGACTCCACTTTCCATAAAAATTTCATAGTTTTTAGAGACTATTCCCCAATGAGTCTGATTTTCATGACCCACAATATTTGAAGAATTTAGAAAATTAATCAAAACTCAGTAGATTGACACTTAAAAATTCATGTATTTTCCCCAGACCATTTTAATTATAATTTTACTAATAAATTCCTTTTTCTATGTCTAGAATAGACATGAAATTGATCCTATAGAGGATCACTTTTAGTCAAACCTTTGACTACTAATCAAGCCATTGACCAAAAAGTGTCAACTTCCAACAGTGGATTCTAAATACTATTTTTATAGATATTAGATATGTATTTGATGATATAATCAACAATCCAATAGTTAATCACTTTAGAACCTGTAATTGTTTGATCTTGATTTGACAGTTAATCATTCAGGTTCCACAGTTGACCATTTGATCCAGCAATGATCATGGAATCAAACATTTGATTCCTAAACCCTGGCAGTAGGCATCTAAACTCAGATTTCAAATGATCTTTGAGCCTTGTAACAAATCCATCAATCCAACAATTGACCACGATCAACTTTGATCTGCTAGTGTATGCTCTAGAGCATCATATTTTATTGTAATTTAATATTGAATGATTTATCAATAAAAGGCATTATTCATTATTCAGTTTGCTTGAAAGATTATTAACTAAATAATAAATTCCAAGATATTGAAACAGTACAAGGGAATTCATAAAGAGTTTATGAAATGAGATTCTTATTGTATGCAAATGTTCAATATCTAAATTATCATTGATCAATGTATTAATAAGAATAGATATTATTAATGCGGTTAAGATCAGCACATGTTATACTACCTTTTAGGATGATTCTCATTCATCATGACAAGAGTTGTCTAAAGTGAACATGTGGATGGACAATTTGGAACTAACTTATTGGAGACCTTGCAGATGAGATTTCATATGAATGATTAATCTATGTCTGTGAAATATATCTCACTCATATTAGTAGTGCAAGTATCCTTAAGACTTGAAATAACAAGGTTATCATAATTATGGATCACTATGTTTTGACTCTTATATTTTATTCCTCCTTAAGAGGAATTCATAGCTTGGAGGTTAGATATAATGTGAAGTAGTTGAAGGTATTTGTTTATCAATAAAAGATTCACTACCCTAGATTAAATATAAGGGTTTTATTTTATTGATTCTTGTAATATTCTTTATTCAGGAATCTCTGGCCAAAGTAGAATGCCTATTGATGAATGAGTTTCATAAAGGCATTTTGGGAATAAAGATTATGGTACATGAAATATCAAATTTAGGGCATGATCTAACACACTTGATTATGCATTGAGTTGACATTAATCCATACTCAAACCTAAATGAGATAGTGGATGGTAAAAGGAGTTTATTGCATGGAATTTAATATGGAAGGGTTGTAGTCAAACTAATGACCTTTTAATATTTGGGTAATCATGATGTGTGACTAGAAACTACTCTTAATTTACATATGATGTTATTAAATTAAGTTTAATAATATATTCATATATTACCAACATGTCAAGAACCTAAAAGGTCATACACTAAAAGTAAGAGGAATGATAATCATGAATGGATGTTGATGAAATAATGTTTTATGGTTATAGAATAACCTAGATCTTTCATGTTCATTTGAAAGATCATGAAAAAGCTTCAATTTGATACCATGATCACTTAAATTTGATTAGTATAACTCAAGATACAAGTGATCTAAGATTACATGTTCTATATGCATGTCATATGCGGTCTTGGACGTGAATTGGTCTATATATTAGTGTCACATGACTTATTCATGTGTTATAAGTCAGAATGAAAGGGCATATGATTATCATGTACTTCTAGAGGGATTTTAAGTCATACAAATAAGATTCACATGCCTGAAGCATGTGACATGCACATTCATATGACTTAAGTAACCTAAAAACCTAATTAGTTTTTAATAAGTGGTCGAACACAACTCTTAGGGTTACATAACAAGAAATTTTGGTTGCCTCCTTCCTCCATTGGTTCTAAGCATTTTGAAACTTAACAACAAGGAGATCAATTTAGTTTTTGATAGAAGATCAAAGAAGAAAAACCAAATTCATTTATTATACTTCATTTATTCCTTTTGTTTTATTTTACTAGTCTTTAAATAAAACAAGTAATATTGATTGCTAATCATTCTCATTACTTGTATGGATAGTTTGGAGATCCTCTAAGTTGGGGATTGAAAAGTTTGCTACAACTTTTCTGACGAACAAGAAAGAAGGAGATTTGCATAAAAGTAAGTTTCTAATCTCTTCTTTAGTGATCTTCTCTATTGTTGATGTATTCTATGTATGGTATTGCTAAATCTGATGAAATCACGTGTTTTTAAAAGTTTTAAATTATATATTTTACTACTAAACATGTTTTTATAAACCAACATGATCATCTCACTCGAGCATCAGGCATCCAATGGTTGAATTAGGTTACAAGCCTCAGCATAAGCATCACTTTTTGATCAACTTTCATTACCTCGCTCAAGCATTAGGCAACCAATGGTCGAATTAGGTTACAAGAATTAGCATGAGCATTACTTTTTGATTAGCTTTAATTGTCTCGCTCGAGCATCGAATGGCAGAATTAAATTGCAAGCCTTGGTATGAGCATTGAGCATCCAATGGCATAATTAGGTTGTAAGCCTCAACATGAGCATCACTTTTCAATTAACTTTGATTGTCTCTCCCTAGCATCGGGCTCCTAATGGTAAAATTGGGTTGCAAGCATCAATGTGAGCACTGTATGACAACCAGCATTTGATCACGCATCTTGATATGAGTATCCTCAACAGACCATCCCTAGTGGATCTTGTTCAACATTGGCTTGAGCATCAACTAGGTACTACTCTGGACTTTGGGCAAAAATCCATATTATGATTAGGTTTCATTTTACTGACTTTTGCTTGTGTCATTTTAGAATGATTCTAATCAGGGGGTAAACTATTGATATTGGATTTTCATTCGTGCATGTACAATTTTTGAATTTTTCTCGATATCGCTTGGTACAATGCTTTATTTCAAATATGGGTTGCATATATGCTTTTTTCACTGCCATAAACCATTTGGTCATATAGCACATCTATCATTTATGTTAGTGTATGCTCTAGAGCATCATGTTTATTTTACTTGAACGTTTTAATCAATGAAAGGCATTATTCATTATTTGATTTGCTTAAAAGGCTTTTAATTAAATAATGAATTCCATGATATTGGAACTGTTGGTTTGCTATATTATTAAGCAGCGAAAGAAATTTAAAATTTTTGTTTAAAACAGCAAACCAAGAAGGGATCTTTGCATCAAAACACAAGAAAAACTTAGTTAGAGATTAGATATGGTATAGAATAGTAACTCTTACTTTTCAATGCAGTTCTCCTTCGTTCTTGACCTCTATGCCATTTATGGTTATAGCAAACCAAAAAACACCAAAATAGGTAGCCTCCAATAGTATCCACACGCAAATGAAGGATTCCAAGCAAGCAATGATTGCTTCTATCTCCTTTCTTGTGAACTAGCAAAGAAAAAGAAGAAAACTTATGGTATTTTCTTCTTCCTCACAATTGATCTTGTGAAGGCTGAATTCTTTCTTTCCAAAAGAAGGTATGTTTCGGCCAAAGGAAGAAAAATAGAGTGGCTTGACCTAATTTTGAGTCATAACAATATATTTATACTCCAAAATTAGGTTAAGCTGAAACCCTTTCAGCTTAAGTCAGGCCTGGGCCCATCTGTGACTAATATGGCATATGATTGT
>CANYBF010020078.1:0-14990 GCA_948192965.1 Dalechampia spathulata | reverse complement strand
AAGGGTTTAACTAGCACTCATGCTATGGGTCGGTTGGACCAATCCGGAACCATCCGGTGGTGACTCCTTGCGACTCTTTCGAGTCCGTATCATTCCCTAAGGGAACCCCTTAGGAAGACTACACTTTCGCTCCAAGTGCGGTCCCCGATCTGTGACTTTCGCAAGCCTCGCTCTGGGCCCCGGCAGAAACCGGCGCTCACAATTGTGCTGGCAGAAATCCCTACTGTTGAATTTGCTGGAGATGATCAATATAAGTTATGGGTTCTATGCCACACCTAGTGTTTTATACTGTAAAGATTTTAAGGCAATAAAATTATATATAGAAAAGAAAGAACATGCTTTGTGTTTATAATTAGCATTACTTTGCTTTATTAGCAAAGAAAGAAAGCATTACTTTCCTTTATCAAAGAAAGAAATGCATATGCATTCCATTTGCATTGATTAGATTAAAATATTTACATGAAGATGTTAAAACTAGCATAGAAGATCTAATATGCATCAGACTTAACTCTTATCATTAGCTAATCTCTTATGAAATTTTATGATTGATTATTTTGATGCTCCCTTTTTGCTTTAAGAGCTGTAACTTTTGTATGAGACATCCAAGTAGATTTTTAGCTCATTAAGTAATCATTTTTCTATGTCTTAACTTTTATGTGAATCACCTTTGGAGATTTTCATCTTAGTGGACTTTTGCTTTCACTTTATACTTTGCTATAGAAAAATACTTCTTTAATTGATCAAAGTTAACAGGTTCAGAGAACTTGTTAACCTCTTGATCTAAAATGCAAATAGTGCCTTTAAACATAATCTTCTTAACTAGGAATAGGCCTTCATAGTTAAGTCTAAACTTTCTACATGGGTTACGAATAGCCATTATAACTTGCTTTAGAAATAAATCACCCTCATGAATAATAATGAGCTTGACCTTCTTATTAATCATATTTACCATGCACTTTCTATAAAGTTATAAATGATACAAAGCCTTCAACCAATTCTCATTAATAGCTATGAGTTGCTCATATCTAGCTCTCTTATACTCATTTTCTAATAACTTAGCTTGCAAAACAACTTAAAGTGACTTAAGCTCCACTTTGATTGCTAACACAACTTCTATATCATAAACTAGAGAATAGGGGATGGCACCTATAAGACTCTTTGTGGTGGTTCTATAACCCTATCATGGTCATGACTTTCACTGTGATCTAGAGTGAGGCTTATGATAAATGGTATCAAGGATCCATTCAGAACAAAAGTATGATCTTCTCGAGGGGCTCCTTTGAGGAATGATACAGACATGATAGAGGTCATAAGTGGGAGTCCCCATTGGATGGTTCTCAATTTAGTTCAATTAACTCATAGCATAAGTGCTAAGTTAAACCCTTTAGAGATGGGTTTCAGTACTAAATATATATTTCCTCAGAGTTTTAAATTTGATTTTAGCATTTTAGTTGAGTTAATTGCCTTAGGCAAGTAAGTATTCATAGGCATCAATAAAGCATACACACAACATGGCAACAATCATAGAAAATAAAGCATGGTAAACATGATATGGCATATGAAAATGACAAGTATGATATGAAAATCATTACAAATATGACATGTAAACATGACGTGTGAGAATGATATGATATATGACTTATAAGAAACAACATGTCATATGCATAATATATGAAGATGACATGATATAGATATGTCATGAGAAGATGACATGGCATAAACATGATATGTAATGATGACATGACATATGCATGACATGTAAAAGATACCATGATATAAGAATCACATGTAAAGATTACATAATATAGGCATGATGTATGAAAGATGACATGGTGTAAGCATAACATTTGAAAGATGACATGACATAAGTGTCACATGTGAAGATGACATGGTAGATATGGCATAAGCATAGCATAATAAAAGCATACATCATGGAAAATATATAAAAGCAAGCATAGCAACATAAAATAAAATAATTGCCTAGAGAAAGGGATCGAGAGAGATAAGGGATACATGAAGAAAAGAAATATTAATTATACATGCAAAAAGGGGAATAGAGGCCTATATTAGTACAAAGGGGTCTTCGTAAATACAAAAATGTCATTAAGCAACAACTTCTCCACCTGGGAAAATGACATCTGGCAATACAAGCAAATAAAATAAATAAACAATGTTAGGTAATAAAAGGAATGTAGGGATGTGTTTTATCAATCCAATTCCATATGAAAGCATGAGTCAAGGACCAAATCCAATAGAATGCATTGATAACATTCATTAAAAATAAGAATTAACATGAACCAAATCATGAAAATATCATAAAAGTGCAAGCAAACTCTTAAAATCACACTTAATAAGTCATTCGAGCTCAATTTACTTCCCAAGATAAATTCAATAATCCAAATAGCATAAAAATCAAATCAAATAGCATTTAGTTTGAAATTTTGATTTAGCAAATCAACTTAAAGAAATTCAATTTTAGGTAACAATTGATTGCATACATAAATTGGAAAATTCTAAGATCATGATGCATCACTTAAAAATAAATCAACATCCAATCAAGTCTAATCATGTCATTAAACCATAAATTACAATTAAAATAGCATTTAATTGAAATAATTAAGTAGAATTATATTGATTTAATAGTAAAATCAATTAAATTGATCATACAAATTAAAATTGAAAAATTCTAACAACATTAAGCATCAACTAGAGATATAAGGAACATCCAATTTGATCTTAATCATATCAATTGAAACTAAATCAAACCAAAAATAGCATTTACTTTGATGAATTAACTTTAAAGCTAAAATTAATGAAATTGGAATGATTTATGATGATTCCAGATCATTCGGATAACTGTAAGATCATAAATGCTACTAGAAACTTTAAATGAATCAAAAATTAAAGTGAAAATGATTGAAAATTCAAGTTCTTGCAAGCTCAGAATGATTCTTGCATTACATGAAGTGCAAAAATGAAGGCATATGCATCACACAAAGTAGTATGTATGTCGTACCAAATGAAAAACATACTACATGCATCACGTAAAGTAGTATATGTGTCGTATGAAATTGTTTGCTAGAAGAGAAAATCAAGTTTTGTAGTAAAAACATGAATGAAAGGCCAAATATTTGATTGTCATAAATCATTCAAACAATCATGATGCCATGAATGCTACTATAGCATTCATAATTCATGAAAATCACAAGTAAAACTCATTAAAGCAAGAGAAAATCAAGAGAAAGAGAGGAAAACATAAGTAAATCCATACTCACTAATGCTAATGAGGCCTTAATCTTTAATTTCCAAACATGATTAAGGTTTAAGAGTGATTAATTAGTCTCTAATTACCTAATTAAGAACTTAATTAAGTATTATAAATTAAGGATCAATTTTGGAAGAGTTTTATCACAGAAATTGATCCAAAAGTTCCTTAATGCTAATACCCAAAGGATATTTATGAAGAATGCACCAAAAAAAGTTAATAATGTGGGAAATTGAGTTATTTTAGAACTTCATACATAAGATGATATGGTAGATGTGTAGCATGAAGTTTAAAATGCATTTTATGCATCATCCTACTTGAGCCATAAACTAACTGTGTTGCATGTCCAAATAACTTAAGAGTGTGTGTGCAACTTAGTTTTGATAACAAGAACTTGTGTGGAGCTGTATCAAGGAAAGAGTAAGTTTACAACATGCACCTATAGAAAGGCCAACTTTATATGCTGACTTGTGAGTGTCAAAAACTAGATGCACTATATGACCAAATGGCTTATGATGTTCTAAAATATATGTATGCAACTTGGATTAAGAAATGGAGATCTATACTAAGCCATATTAAAGAAAATATGAGAATGCATATGTGTAGGTGAAAATTTTGAGTCAACCCCTGTAGAACAAATGACAACTGTTTATACCAATCCTGATAAGTCTGCACTATCTTGGTTAGAATTTTATTAATTATCTTATTAGTTACTTTAACTGTTCCATTAGCTTGAGGACGATATGGAAAGGATCAATGATGCTAGATTCTATATCATTTTAGCAAATCAAATACTTGCCCTTAGAACTGAACTCCATTATCAAACACCATGTGATGTGGGACCCTATATTGATATATAAGATTCTTCGATCACACTTATATACCAGCGTAACATGCTCTTAAAGAATAATTAATAATTCCTTAAGTAAGGAAATCACTAATTATAGATGCATAAAAATTTTCCATAATATAACATCTATAGATTCATCGTTATGAAGGTACTTGAGTTCCTTTGCTATTTGTTAATATGTATACTACCATTTCATAATAGTGTCCATGCATAACAAGATGAGCATACAACATAGGTCAATCATACATGATAATGCAATCATTTATTATATGTCATTTATATGTTTAATTTAACAAAATACAGTGGTGTTATGAACCCCCACATTAGAGGTTCACAATTAAAGTACTACTACCATTATGATTAATATAATTAGCTATATAATGTAGAAACATCTTGGAGTACATTACACTCATCCAATACTACTCCGAGAATGAGATTCTACAAAATCAAACTCCATACTGACTGTAGATCAGCTAAACTAAGTACTTACCAAAGGGTCCCGATCCTACATTCATCAAATGATAAATGCTAAGTATAAACTCAATAGTGCTATAAAAACATGTAAATGACATGATCATGTATCAAAAGAATCATAATAAGGTTTTTTCAATATAAACATCCATTGATCATCATAACTATATCATATCATAACATCTAGCATTGTACTTTATCTATAAAAAGTCATATACGATGTAAAGATAGAAATAAATACCGTCTAGGAATGACTGTAAGCTTTCTTGTAACGATATTGTATATAATATCATCATTATGTATACATCTCTATAATAGCATAATTGTGGTGCAAATATCATTAACCATATATGTACTTCCATGCATTGTACATGACAATGTATGTTTATAAGAATGCAATCATGCTTTGCATCCTCTCTCTTATTTTTCTGTAACATCTGTAAGAATGCAGCCATGTTTAGCATTCCATGATTGTGCATAATCCGTACTGGGTTCTATATGTACCTGTACTAGTTCCTATAGGAATATATCATTACTGTATGGTTGGGTGAACCCATCATTGCTCTATGGTTCCATAATGGAACAAAACTGTATGATTCCTTGATGGAATCCATTATCTCTATGACCTAATACATTTTCATAGCATACATCTCTTTCTTTTCCTTTTTCCATCGTATAACCTCTTTATGATATATCATGAGTATGTCGTTATGCTTGTAGGATTCATGGCATGATATGTGAATGATGCTCGAATGATCATGCACAATGTTGATCATATGGTAACATTGGTCATATAAACTCATTACATTGATACCATAATTGTTAAGACATAAGGAAGTCATTTCAAGACCTTAAATGAGGTCATGAAGTGAAAGGCACAAACTTGAATTAGCTTTACCCTTATCATGAGCTCGGGGAGGAATATAGGTTTCCTCAAATGTACCTATAGCATTTCCCATTTCAAGTTCATTTAGTAAAGCCATTCACATCATTCATATACTTATTACCTTTAAGCATTCACATTCATTCATAACATGTAGCCATAAATTCACTTTGATTCATTAGGAATATATAAGCATATATTCATCTTACATTATACCACACTTCACATTTAGTGATCATACAATCATTTTGACCAACTATAAGTTTATAATCATCAATGCATGCATAAAATGAATTTATAGTCACCCTTTTGATATTATTACAAGTCATTGGTCTTATTTACACCTTAAATCATTCATGCATTCATGCACAAGTACCTAAAGTAGTCACATATAGGTATAGTAACATGTAAATCATGTAATTTAATCATTTAGGCATACATAGATCATAGATCAACATAATTCAAACATATGACATTAATGTCCTTGTATGCCTCTAAATGTGTTTACATATGTGTAAGAATGAGTAATAAGGTCTAAGGAGGTCTAGTTTGAAGTTTGGAAGCTTGGACCATGCATTCCTTAGGTGACTGAAACTTACAAGCCATATTACTATTCATTTGGTATGTTATACTATTCATTGGTTATTTTTCATTAAGGTTTCCTAATACTTGTTCATGCATTCTAGTAGCCCTATGAGTCAAGTCATGAACCATGATTATCACTCACTTTAAGGCCATCTTATAATATGCAAATCAAAGTAATATTCCATGTAAACAAGGTACCAAAACATAAGAAATTATGGTATGCAAAGTATGCTTGCCAAAACTAACATTTCATATTGCTATTCATGTACCCCCATGCATGGCATCTCACTTTTGATAGACCAAATGAAATTATAATTAATCATACTTTATACCATTGGAAACTAGACTCAATAATCTTTAATTTTGTATATTATATAAAATTTTTGGATAACATTAAGACCTTTAAAAGTGAATTTGCTATAAGGTTAAAAATTCTATCCGATACCAAATCCAGTTTTGCATTTCCTAACACAATTTCATATCCCATGCAACCAAACCCTATTTTCTTCATTCTAACACCATATTCCATCTTGTTTCCATGCATCCACATGAATTACACACTTTTACCAATTTACAGAAGCCAAAATAGAAATAGTCATTTTTGGGCAGCAAGTAAACTTCTCACCCTTTCTTCATTCCATTCCACATTTCATGCATTAATTCATGTCAAAACTCATCTCCATATGCATTTAAATCACACAATCAACATCCCATTTCATTATTCAAACATTTCATCAATAAAATTCAAGCCATAACATATGTTTTCCCTTTAAACTACAAGGAACCCAATCTTCCAAAATAAGGCAGCAAACATAACCATTCATAATCACTTCACTTGTTCCACTTCCCTTCATCAATTCATGTTCTCAACAACATTTAATCACTTTAAACACATCACACACACATAGAACAATAACTTAAGAATCATATACACATTATAAAAGCTAGTGTTTTCACCAAATACACAACCAATATCAAAATACATATTCGATTGCACCAAAATTGCATGTTTCTCATCAAATCCATCATTTTTCATTCATTTTCTTCAAATTCCCCATCTTAATTGAATCATACAAGTTTTCATACAACCATAAAATCCATACAAGCATAAAATCCATACAACCATAAAAGCTAAGATTAAGAATAAATATGCATAGGATGAAAATTAGCTTAAAATAACATGAAAAATGAAATCTACATGAAAATTACCTTAAAACTATGATTTTTTTAAATCAGAATGAAAAAGAGAAGGCGAGAAAGAAGGAGTCAAAATGTTCTTGGTGTTGGACTGAAAATATCCCTTTTTCCTCCTTTAATTCCATTTTTATTGATTTATTATTTATTTTTTTAATAATTTCAGAGAAGGAGCCAATTTAGAAAGTGACACGCGACAACATCTAATTAACTTACTTAATAAAATTGAATTATAATTCCTTAATTTAATTAATTTCTACAAAATTCCATGTCATGATCAACATAGTCAAATATATCATACATATGCATGACATAAGCACATGCATACATATTTTAGTTTCCATAAATACCTTTCCTTTTTTATGAAATGACATTCATACCCTTAATTAGTGCTTAACTTCTAATTAATTCTAACTTCATTTAAACTTCTATTTAACCATTCTAACATATACTTTCTCATACAATAACATATCTAACATGCCAAAACATCACATTTCATATAGACATTCCATCATAGAACATCATTGAAGGCACTTCATATAAACACACTAAATGCACGTTATAAGACATTTTAAGTTCATTTTCATCACCTTAAACATCCTTTCACTTCCTTATCATTTCCTTCTTGATAATTTCCATATCATATAGAATTTCTTCCATATCTAGAACATTCAATGACATACATCTCATATTAAGCATCCTTAGATGATTGCACATTGAATCATTTCATGCATTAATCATTCATTCACTCTAACATATGCATAAAATGCAAGCACACAAGGATACCGCGAATATGGGTGTGACATCTTCTTTATAAACTTGGTAACTTGCTCTACCCTTCATTTAATATAGGATTTTGCCTCCACCCCTTTAGAGAAGCAGTTAACAACCACTATTATGTATCGATGCTCATTAGAAGCATTAGGATGAATCTCATGCATGATATCAATTCTCCAAGTTAAGAAAGGCCATGACATCATCAAATTCTATAATTGACTAGTGGGATGTGACTCAGATCTCCATTAATCTAACATTCATAATATCTTTGAACAAATTGAATGTAATTTGTCTCTATGGTTAGTTAGAAATAACCTTGGTGCAAGATCTTTTTGTATAGTGCAAACCCATTCATGTGGGATTTGCAAGCACCAACATATACTATTTACATGACTAATTCAATCTCCTTCCTCGATATGCACCAAAGTTTCAACTATTCTTTTATAAAGGACACCCTAATACCAAGTAAAGTTAGCTATTAATATCCTCTTGCTAGTCTAGCACCATAACTTGCTCACCCTCATAGTAGGGGATCTTTAACTACTTGATGATCATAGGTTGAATCTTACTTTATGTTCATTTACACATTGAGGCTAATGTAGTCAAAGCATCGACCATTTGATTCTAATCTCATGAACTATGAATGAATTTACATGAGATAAAAGTATAAATCATGAGCTTCATGTATTTAGCATAAGGCTTAAGCCTTTTTTTAACATCCCTTTAGACCATGGATTGATGAATCATAAGCATTGAATCACCAAATACTTCAACTTCTTAGGCACTAATCATCAGTAGAACTTTAAGCCCAAAAAGACATGCTTCATACTCAACCATATCATATCATGTCACTTTACAACATTCTTTATCTGTTATAAGCAATGCATATAGCATTATAAGTGTAAAGATGGGAATAAATACCATAAATGATTCACTATAATCTTTCCTCTATCAAATACTATATTTGAACATCATTACCTTATACACTTTCTATATAACCATAACTGTAGTGCATTTATCATTTCATCCATTGTATTTTCATAATATATGAATGATAATATATGTCTGTGAGAATGAAATCATACTTTGCATTATCCCTCTGATTATCCTTTAGCATTTTATATCATTTTTATATGATTGTACACAATTTATACTTGGTCCATTTCTTTATGTACAGATACTATATAATACTCTAGTTCCTATGAATATAACATTTCTCTATGGTTCCATGATAGGAACCTATACTATATGATTTTGTCAAGGGAATTGATAATAACTCTATAACCCAATATGTTGTTATTGAATATTGCTCTGTATATAACTTTCTTTTCCCACCTTATATCCTCTATATGTTATGTCATGAATATGCCTTTATATATGAATAATTCATGACATGATGCATAATTAATGCTTCGATGATCATAGGCAAAGATGATCATATGATATCGTTCATAATGCAAACTCATTACATTGATATTATAAGCATATGAATGGGAAAATATCATTTCAAGACCTTATGTGAGGTCATGAAGTGAGTGGCATAAACCTATTATAGCAATGCCCTTATCGACAACTGAAGGAGAAGTATGAGTTTTATTAGTTAAACCTGTAGCATTTCCATTTCATGTCCACTTAGTAAGGTCATTCACATATTCTACTTGACTTGTTATCATAAAGAATCAATATCCATTATAACATGTAACCATAATTCAACTTTGATTCATAATAAGCATATAAGCACAATATCACCTTACAACATTTCACCCTTCACAAGTAGAAGTCATTCATGCCTTTTGGCAAACATAAGTCCTTAGACCATAATTTCATTTATTATGTGTGTTCATACATTCCATTTGCATATATGGTTAGCCATTATCCTCATACATACTATTACACACCTTTGCATTCAAATATAAGTGCATGTATAAGTCATACACATGCATATTGGAATGTACTTCAAGTATTTAGAACATTGAAGCATGTATAAGACTTGTCATAACATATGTGAACATATAATATTAACTTTGTTTCATGCTTCAAAGTATGTATGCTTGTGTACAATGAAGAATTATATGGTTTAAGTGTGTTTAACATTAAGTTTAGAAGACTAAGATGCCCATCCATTAAAGTGTCAAATCATATAAGGTAAGTTACTATTCATTTGATCATGTGTACTATTCATTTGGTCATTTTTACTATTCATATGGTCATTTTTACTTCATGTTTCTTTCTTCTTTTTATCTTATATGAATATGCCATTAAGTGCCTTTAATTACCATCTTATGGCCATGAATAACACTCACTTTAGTCTATTATCTCATGTACATGTCAAGGTATTAAGCCATATAAATAAAGTACCAAAACTTACACATTTGAGGCATACAACATGGACTTGCCGAAACTAGAAAGTGTAAATACCATTTTTACACGTACTTATACTAATTGAATTTTCAAGCTATCTTCTTAGCCTTTAGCATATACAAGCCATATACCATCAGAAATTAGACTCATTAAGATTTCATTCAAGCTATAGCATGCAATTCATTTCATCCATTAAGGCTTCTAAAAATGAAAAGGCTACATATCATGATGATATTGCTAAAATTGCACTATTTTGCTTACTTAAGTCACACTTGCATGAAACTTGCAAGCAACATGCATAAACTTGCATAACTATACCTCTTTACCTCCTATAGATTGGGGCACATGTATATCTTAAGCCTCACATGGAAATTAATATGCAAACAACCCATATAAATGACATATTTCACATGTTACACTAAAATGCACATTTCCAGCTTACCACTAACTTGTACCATTTTTCCCTTATCATAACTTAGTCTTATAGTCACTTTTAATGCATGAACAGGTTTTCCTAAGTCATATCTATATTCAATATATCCAGGTTTACAATTATACATTCATATCTCTTATAATACATAAAGTTACACAAGTAGCACAATATGGTTCATATACGGCCCTATGAATTCTTTGATGCATGCCTTAGTCATTTGAACTTCTAAATTACATTGTAATCATGCCATACTAAATTCAAACATGAATATATGTGTTACACATAAAATTAGGTCCAATTAGTCAAAATACAAGACTCATAACTACACTTAAAGGTAATATGCACATGATATACACAAATGACATGATTTCTACCTCCAAAATCAATATTTCAGCCTATTCATGCCATAACTCACCTTTGCATGCAACCAAAGCACATTTCAACATCTAAACACATTATTCAATCATTTTTTTACATAAACTCAAGGGATACATAATTCTTGCCCTTAAAATAGTAAAAACTAAAAAGTCCTCAAATTAGGTACCAAGTTAGAATTCAAGTGATCAAACCATCCAATCATCTTTCCATCAATCTCTAGGCATATAAAACCTTCTAAACACCTCTAAATATCATTCACACACTTTAATCAGCAATCAAAGTGACATATTCAAGTGATAGAAGCTAAGGATTAGCACCAATTTTATATACCAAAATCAAAATTCATTCGGTTACCATATAATATCAAATTCATCAACTTAAACTTTCTTATCTTTCATCATTTAATCCAATTTATCCAATTGCACATAATCAACACAATAACTCAATTCTTCATTTAAGATGTAAGAAAGCATAAAAAAGAAGAAGGACATTAGATAGAGCATATAGAACATCAAAAGAGCATGAAAATCAAACCTATACATGATTTTACCTTAAAAGAGTGTTTTCCTTTAAGTTAGAATGCAAAAGGAAGAAGAGAAAGAAGAAGCTAAATGTGGTCTGAAGAAAGGAATTAAAATCGACCTACTTCCTCTCCTTAAGACAATATAAGACTTAGATTTGACCAACTTAAGAAAACACCAATCAAAACATGACATTTGGTAAGCTTATCTTGCCTTACTTAGCCAATTTAATTCCTTTTCTTATATAATCATTTTTACATCATTTCATATCATGCTTACATAAGATTGCACTTCCCATTCATCATGATGTTATGGACATAAATCATACATGTAATGGTTTCCAATATTAATCTTAACTTTTCATAGAATATCATTTGTGTCCTAGCTTACCATTTAATTTACCATTGCTTCTAACTTCACTTTAACTTATTTTCATACATTTTAAACTATACATTTTAAACTATACTGAATTCGCATCTTTAATGCATATTCACTTCTATAATCATCTTTTCACTTCCTTTCCATTTCTTTTTTTTATTAATTCCATTTCATATGCAATTCCTTTATCTTTAAAGCACTTCATATCACATTTATCATGTCACAATCTCATACACATACACTTTAAGTGCACACAACATATAAATGAGCTCTTTGGTTATCATGTTTAAATCATTGAATTGTGTTTAAGGGTATATCTTTATGATAAAATTTAATGTATGTAAGGTTGTGTGGCATGAATGTGAATGTATGTATGTTAATGTGGTGATATGATTATATGTGCATATGAAATTGATAATTTGTTTGATATGCGAGAATGATTTTAATATATTTTGGTTTATGATTATAAGCTAAATATATATGTTTAGAACATATGGGTATATTATTATTATGTTGTATATGAAAATGATTATGAGTGTAATTATATTTTATAATACCTTGAGTAGTAGGGTAGATATGTTATTTATTATTATTATTATAATGTAAAATGAATTACAATAGAAAAATTACAGTGTGATATGACATTTTTAATGCATGCTTAGTCAATGGTAGATTGCATTTCATCTCGTTCTTCTTCTTCTTCTTACAACTTGGCTTCCTTCTTCTCACTCAATTCTTCTTCTTAAAATTCAAATATCTTCCCTCTTGTACTCTTGATTTTGACTTGGTTTTATGAAGGGAGAGTTTTGGCTAAGAGAGGTAATTTAACGAGTTAGAATGCCTATTGATTCTGTGTGCATTATATGAGTTTTCTAATGTTTGATCCACCTCTTCTTCTTGTTATTTTTATGTGTGACTTTTGAGGATGTTGGGGATGAAAATCATGATGGTTTCATGAATTTTTGGATGATGGAATGTTGATCTTATATGCTGTTATGGTGAATTATCGAATGTCCCTACTAAATGAAGCTAGCATGATTATGTGTGTGTATTTACATTAAGTGCTTGTGGATGTCCTAGCCCTTATTGTTTAATTCCTAGAATGCTAGCTATTGATTTATGCTAGAATGATAAATTTAGACTTATTCATGTAATTGAATATTGGGTTGAGTTATGTTAATGTAAATTTTGAAGATGGGGTTTAGGTTATTAATGTTTTTGCTCTTACTTGATTGTTGTAGCTTTTTAGTGTAGGGACTATTTTCCATATTATGCTTATGTGTGGGATGATCATAGTAACTCATGATGTGGAGATGTTGGATGTTAAGTTTTATATGCTTGCATGTGGCATTTAAAGGTGTTTATGTTGGAAATTATGCATTTGGGGTGATTTAAGCTCCTTTGTGTGTGTTATGTGCTTAGCATATGTTGATATGCTTGTAAGAGGATTTTTAGGTGCTATTTTAGGTTTAGAACTATGATCAACTTGGGAATACATGTATTAGTTTATGATAATGTGTGTATGTTGTATATTCGTAAGAGGATAATGAATTACATGCGAGTAATTATGCTAGTGTTGTAAGTTATAGATACTTCCATAAATTGAATGATTAGGTGAGTACTTTATGATAATGTGATTGTAATTTAATAAAATTGGTTTTGTAGGACACGTATATGATAATTAGCTATTCATTTATCATGGATTTTAAATTTTATGCTTCTTTTTCATCGAGGTAAAAATTTTGCATAGTAAAACATGCTGAAAATCCAAATTCTAGCTTTTATTTGAAACCTTACAACTTTTGATCATTTGGAACTCTTAATGTATGCTTTGCTTTTATACATAATTATCACATTTATGCCTTTCCACATGAATGAGGAGTGTGTTTGGTATATTGTATGTGAATTTTGAAAGCCAAACTATACCATTTAGGCTTAGTAAAGAATGATTTAGTTAGGAGTTGTTAACATGACATTTAAAGTACATAATTGAGATATGCACGAGAATGGGGTGGTTCATTTTGGCTTTTGTTGGTGGAATTATTCTTGAATGAGTTTATATGCTTTGTTCATAAGAAATGGTACTTTAATGAGTGTAGTATATGATGGTTTACTTTATGATTGGTTAAAAAAACTCATAAATGCCTTGATGTATAGAGATATTATCATGCCTCTTTTCATTTTTTCATATTTGCAACATATTGGAATTTGGTACCCCAAATTGAACCTCCAACTTTTCAGGGTCTAAAATTCTAGAAACTTTATTACATCTTTATATCTAATGATTGAAATATTATGAGATTTTAATGCTTGGTTGGAAGGCATGAATAATTATTACTTTGACTATACAATATGAAATGAAATGAAAATATGTAAGTATACTTGTTATGTGTATAAGTTGATGAATGACACTTTTAATGAATGTAAGTTAGTTATTGTGATGTTATACCATGAATGTACTATAAATGTGATGCTATACTATGAATGTACAATATGAATATTATAGGTTTAGTAAAGAAGTCTCTAGTGCCTTTGTCTCAATGCCTGAATAAAGGCAAGGCAATAGCAGGTTTGTGCTAGTCCTTATGGTTCCTTTTATATGACTCAAATAATGGAATAAGATCCAATGTAAGAATAAATGTGCATGATGCATACATATACATAACATTTTACACATCATAAATCTTGCATTAAGCATTCATACATAAATACATAGCATGATATATGTATAGTAATAAATTCAAGAGTGATAAGGGAGGTGCTATATATATATATATATATATATATATATATATATATATATATATATATATATATATAAAGACGCAAATATCTCTATAGTTTATATATATAAATATATATATATCTGTATATTTATGTGATATATATAGAGA
>CANYBF010019920.1:0-13116 GCA_948192965.1 Dalechampia spathulata | reverse complement strand
TTATTTCCTAGTTTTCAAAGTTAATTCAATTGGATTAATAGAAACAAACTAGGTGGCGACTCCACACATTCCGTTTTCCTCAAAAGTTAAAACCTGTAAAAACCGGAAAAGCCGAGAAACGGATACGTACGCTCACAGTGGCGACTCCACTGGGGACATTTTAAGCGATTTTAATTGAACGATTCTATCATAATATGCTCAATTGTTTAGTCTAATGAAAGTACTTATTGCTTACTTATTTTATTGCTATTTTGCATGCCATGCATATGCCATGCCATCCAAATGCCATATAACCTTATATATCATTCTATGTGCAACCTTGCAATGCCAAATCGCATGTCACACTGTGTGCTTACATTTACACTCATATGCTTGCCTGCTTAGGATAATTAACTCTAACTATAATGGTAAAATCAATCTTGGAAACTCATAGAAATAGATCTCTACCACACAAACCTAATCTCTGAAGGGTTTAACTAGCACTCATGCTATGGGTCGGTTGGACCAATCCGAAACAATCCAGTGGCGACTCCTTGTGACTCTTTCGAGTCCATATCATTCCTCGGGGTAACCCCTCAAGAAGACTACGCTTTTGCTCCAAGTGCGGTCCCCGGTCCGTGAGCCTTGCAAGCCTCACTTTAAGCTCCAGCAGAAATTGACACTCATAACAATATACAGAACTAACAGTTGAAAAATTAGTTATGCATGTACCTGATATGAATCATGTTTTATTTGATCCTACATAACCACTTAATATTATTGTTAGAAATTACAACATAATAAAAGCAGTATTGACATAATGATTAATAACAAAGGCTTTTACATGATGATGTTAGAAAATTAACCTATATAAATTTCCCAACAAAATGGATCTGGAACAACAAACAAAAAACTTGGCATAGGAGGAAGAAAGCATACATTACATCCAAATGTTAGAGAATTGTATTTTTCAAGAATGTTATTGAACATAGTTATTAGTACTACATCTTTTGAGGACATCAAAACAGTAAACGAGATTGTGTATTCAAATTTTCATTTTGCTTGCAGTGCATTAGGTCTTTTAGGAAATGATAAAGAATGGATTGAAGCTTTAGAAGATGCCTCTTTAACAGCATCTTCAAAATAATTTAGAAGATTATTCATAACAATCATGCTTTTTATAAAGTTAATGATGCAAATGCCTTATTAGATTCATTTTGGAAGAATTTTGTGGATGATATTCAACATCAAATCTAAAAAACTTCAACCTCTGTCATTTTCAAATCCCTAAAACTTATCTTAAGACATATGTTTTATAAGAACTTGAACATAATTTCAACCAAATGTGATGTTCAATTACTGATTATAGTTTGAAAATAATTATGGATGAACATAAATTTAACCTTGTAACTTTTTTAATTCAAGAAGAACTTTCATATAACATTTTATATTTATAAAAGTTTCATGAAATAACTATATCATCATTAAATACTAAACAAAGAGAAATCTACAATGTAGTTATTAAATTTGTACATTATAATAAAGGTGAAACCATATTTATCTATAGATATAGAAGAACAGGTAAAACTTAGTTAGATGAAACTATCATGAATCGATTAAGATCCAAAAATTTAATTATTTTAGTTGTTGCCTCTTTTGATGTAACTTCAGTAATCCTTCCTAGAGGTTGAACAACACATTCATGATTTAAAATTCCATTAAATCTACATGAATTTTCTACATGTGATATAAAAAAATATAATTAGCTGAATTAATAAAAGAGACTTCATTGACTATATAAGATAGGGCCCTAATGACTCATCATCATTGTTTCAAAGTAGTAGAAAATTTTTAAAAGATGTTTTAGGATGCTTTAAAAAAGATGCAACATAAACACCTTTTGGTGGAAAAACTATTGTTTATGGTGGTGACTTTAGACAAATACTTCCTATTATTATTAATGGTAGGAATGAAAATATTCTTAATGCAATATTAACAAATTCTTACAGTTGAAAACATTTTAAAGTTTACACTTTAAAAATAAATATGCAATTACATAAAAATAACATATGGTTTAGATACAATGGTTTAAATTTTAACGAATGGTTACTTTCTTTATGCAACAAAACAATTGAAACTAGAACTGTCACACCCGTGACCCGGTATGACATGCCTCCCATAGCATAATTACCAATCTCCTCTAATAGAAAACCAATAATTACCCTACGAGAGATGCATAACATAAAACATAAATCATATCATGCATGTATATCATACATAATGGGTAAACTTTAACTTATAACAATATCATAATCAAGCATGCAATTATCTCAAATTCCATAATTCCTGATACCAGTGAAAGCATGTCATATTTTCTGATACCAATAGAAAACATGTCATAGATATATGTAGTGGAAACATGCAATGTAATTAAAAATTTTACTACCAATGTACTACAAAAGTGGAAAGTTACAAGAGCCACGGAATAAGAGCCCGTCTCGTAGTCCAAGACCTCTACCTTTGAACTATCTCTAGTTTCCCTGATCTCTTGTGCCGCTAGTGCCTATGTTCATCAATTGATAAATGCTAAGTATAAAACTCAGTGGTGCTAGTAAAACAATAACATGTAATATTCATAACATAACATATAGCATATCATTCATATTACTTGTTATAAGGTAATACATCTTATTTAGAGAAATTCTCATATAACATCTTCTCTGCAAACATAGCTCAATCAGAAATTAGTATCAATATAATCCAATCAGCAAGTCATAAACAAGGCATATCATATGATATTAATGACATACTCATCTTTCACATGGCACTTTTCAAAATTCATTATCTTCTCATTACATAATCATTCCATCAATGTTTATGTATATGAATATGGTGAAATACGCCTTTTTCTTATCATATCATAATCATGAATGCTTAGCATTTTCATATATGTGCATATAAGTACTAGCCTAGCCATGTATTATTTTTGTTATTTTCATATCATCGTGTTCCTGTTTACTTTTATCTAAGAACACATTATCACCACCCTCTATTTCTATTGAGCTATATCATTATCCTCACAGTTCGCTCATTTTCCTCCTTGCATATTTCTTTAACATACATATGGCTCAATACTCGTACCTTGTGTTTCTGGTATGCGTAACATAACATCATATCATTCATCATTTCTTCTTTTTTCCTTATCACTCCATCATGCATGCCATGTTAAATGCAATCATTAAAACGACATGATGTATCAATCATGATTTATGCAAATATATAACATAAAATATTCTACTTTCTAACAAAATCTCATAAACATTATCCTTTCTAATTAAAGAACTTAACTCAATCATAATCATGTATGAAGGTAAAAATTTTAGCTTGCCCATCGATTCATTGAAAAATGAACCAACTATTAATAGCACAGACAAACCATCATAACTAGCACAACCTGCACAACCAACATAACTAGCACAAACTGACGCGACTAGCACAAACCTGCCACTGCTTTTCCTTTGTCTATGATTTGATGAATAGGTTCTCTATCCATATCATCACCTAATCATCATACAACACCTTTTAATATCTCAATCGATCATAACATAAATCACATGTAACTATTTGACTTCCAAATAATTAATACATACTCATATCATAACGATAATTTATCACATCATGCATATATATATCCCAATAAAATCATATAACCATGTATTTGATCCTTATTCATCATTAACTTCTTATATTATCATGGTATTATTCATATTTTACCTTTATTTATTAAGATAATCACATTAGCAATTAAGTTAGAATAACATTAAAGAAGAACATGTGACTTAATCATAACATAATTGGCTTATCTTATTATTTTAATTAAGTAAATGAATTCCAAAGATTTATATCTTATACCATTATAAAGTAAACTTAAATACCTTTTCAACCATATATTATAAGCCTCATGATCATACAAATCAGCTGTTTTTAATTAGCACCTTTAATTTATTACGTAAACCTCTTATCTTTTGGCCCCTTTTTAATTAACCAAATGACATTTAAATTAACTTAAAACAATTTTATTAGAAAGTATACTCTCAGAGCTTCAAAATGATATATTATACATCTTCTAACTCATTAGTTAAGGTCCTAAAAGTTAAGTTTTACCACAAGCCAGAAAACTATCTATTTTCATGCGAGTAGTTTCGGCGTGAATTCTAATTCTTCATCTTACATGTTTAATTACCATCCATTTTATCTTAGTTAATTAAAATTACCTTATTTATATCTAGATTATCATTTTAACAGTAGCTTAACTCATTAACATAACCATAACAATCAATATAAGAGATCTACTTAATTACATTTATATATATATTGATTAGATCATGCATGCAAGCTATAAAAATACATCATGCAACTACCTTAACAACTTACCATATCCACAACAGCCTTTAGCCTTGCCAAAATGCATGCATGTTTAAAATGAGAGGCACATGTAGGGGGTTTAATCTTTAACCACATACATGTCAACCCCACTAATGAAGCATAACTCACCCAAGGAAATGACTATAAACACATCACTTGAATCATCAAACACATTTTGGAACAGCTATACAATACAATATGCTTCATACCTAACACATACATGTATTAAAACCAACAACATCTTTAACCCACCTTCCAATAAATCATAACACATAAAATGCAAATTTCCTTCCTTAGGCAGTAACTTAAATGCCAAAAACTACACCTAAAAAAGCAAGATCAAGTCATAACCACACAACTACACACCCTTGTACATGCTAAAGAAGCTTATAAGGCAACATGCAACCAAAGATTTAATGATTTAGATAAGGTTTGGTGAGTTTAAAGTGGAGGCCAAATAGAAGAATGGAGAAGATAGGAAATTGCTAAAGTGAGAGAAGAAAAATGAGCTGATTTTTCTTAAGTCTAGCTTATATATGATTAAGGTATGCTATCATGTATTAAGCCATAAAATGGCATGCAATGCTTCCTCATCAAGAACTAAACACCTCACCTTCATAAGCTTCCTTAACAAGACACCTCACCTTCCCATTTAACACCTCATTATAAGTAATCATTGCTAATAATCATGAAGATGGTTTAACTTAACTTACAATACACACACTCACATTAAATAAATTCCTACATGCTTAAAATGCAAGGCACTCTTAATTGCCATGTTTTATACGCATTAGCTTCATATTAATTTACATAATTTAATTAATTTATTTATTTTAAGTCTATGAATTATTTAATAAAAATTCTTAAACACATAATTTACAATAAATCATATATTTACATGCTAATTTAATTCAAATTAATAATATGTATTATTATTTAAATTAATACTTACATAATTAATTCCCTACCATATACTTAATTTAGCATTCAATTCAAGCATAATTCCTATTTAATTCTAGCACCTTTAATAAATAAATAACACATACATATTCAAGTAATCATATAAATAAATCATATATAACTTCTAGTGTGTGTCATGAGGATGTGATAACTCTCTCCCTTAATTTAGAATTTTACCCCAAAATTCTAACCCATGTTACCTGTAAACAACTGTGGATACTGTTGTTTAATAATCGATTCTCTTTCCCAAGTTGCTGCTTGCCCTAAATGGTGATTCCATAATATCTTTACTAACGAGATCCTTTTATTCCTTAACTATTTCATTTCCCGTGCTAAAATCCTAATAGGTTCCTCACTATATGATAAATCAGACTGCACTTCTATACTTTCCACTGGTATAACATGAGAAGGATCTGATCTGTATCTTTAAAGCATAGACAAGTGGAAAACATTATGGATCCTATCCAACTTAGGAGGCAAAGCCAATCTGTAAGCTAAATGTTTAACTCTTTCTAACACCTCATAAGGACTGATAAACCTTGGACTTAACTTCCCTTTCTGCTTGAATCGTAGAATCCTCTTCCATGGCAATACTTTCAAGAACACCTTATCCTTAACATTATACTCAATATCTCTATGTTTCAAGTCTACATAAGATTTCTATCTATTAGATGCTGCTTTTAACTGCTCCTTAATCAATTTCACATGATCCTCTACCTATTGAACTATATTCGATCCGATCAATCGTCGTTCACCAACTTCATCCCAAAATAGTGGAGTTTTACACCGTCTACCATACAATGCCTCATAAGGTACCATCTATATATTAGATTGGAAACTATTATTGTAAGCAAATTCAATAAGAGGAATATATTTATCCCAACCGCCACTCCATTCCAAAACACATGCTCTCAACATATCCTCCAGTATCTGAATAATCCATTCTAATTTCCCATCTATCTGAGGATGAAAAGCAATACTAAAATGTACTTTCGTACCTATAACCTTCTGAAAACTCTCTCAAAATTGAGATGTAAATCAAGAATCTCTATATGAGACAATAGATGTAGGTATACCATGAAGTCTCACTATCTCTTTGATATATAAATTCGCTAAGCATTCCAAACTGTAATCCATGCTTACCAGTATGAAATGGGTAGATTTTGTCAATCTGTCAACAATAACCCAAATAGCATCGTGCCTTACCTAAGTTAAAGGTAACCCAGTAACAAAATCCATTATTATTCTATCCCATTTCCACTCCAAAATAGATAACAACAGTAACAACCCTACTGGAACTTGATGCTTTATTTTACCTATTGACATACGAGACATCAAGCAACAAACTCTACTATATCCTTCTTCATGCCAATCCACCAATAAATGATCTCAAATCGTGATACATCTTGGTACTTCCTAGATGATACAAATATAATGTGTTATGAGCCTCATCAAGAATCTGCTTTTGCAACTCTTCATCAGATGAAATATACAATCGCTCCTTATACCTCAATAACCCATCATCATCCAAAAAAAAAGTAGTTTGAATACCCTGCTATACTTTCTCCAGTTGCTTCTGATACTACGTATCTCCCTAAGCAACGTTTCTAATACAATCCATTAATAAAGGCTTAATTTGCAATTGAAGCACAGCTAAGATACAATCTTGTTGCACTGTCAAGATGGCACTCAACTGTCGAAGCTCTTTTACTAAACCCAATGGAGATTGATGCAGACTAGTGAAAGTCTTTCTACTTAAAGCATTAGCAACTACATTTACTTTTCCTAGGAGATAATCAATCAAGCAGTCATAATCCTTAATGAGTTCCATCCACCTTCTTTGCCTTAAATTAAGTTCTTTCTATGCCCTCAAATACTTAAGACTCTTGTGATTAGTGTAGACATAACACTTCTCACTGTAAAGATAATGACACCAAATCTTCAATGCAAAAACTATAGCAACCAACTCCAAATCATGTGTAGGATAATTACGCTCATGCAGCTTAAGCTCTCAAGAAGCATAAGCTATCACTTTCTACTCTTACATCAACATACACCCCAATCTATTAAGTGAAGCATCACTATAGACCACATACTCATTCCCTAGTACGGGTAAAGTTAACACTGGTGCCTAGGTCAGACATTGCTTCAATCAATCAAAACTCTTCTGGCACTCCTTAATCCACTTAAATGGCACATCCTTCCATAGAAGTGTAGTCATAGGTGTAGTAATCATAGAAAAAACTTTCATAAACTGCTTGTAATACCCTACTAATCCTAAAAAACTTTGTATCTCCATAACAGACTTCAAGCTTAGCAAACTCATAACTACTTCTATTTTACTAGGATCAACTGTAACACCTTCCACTAAAACAACATGTCTGAAAAAACAAACTTGATTTAACTAGAATGTACATTTCAATAATTTATCATATAACTGCTTCTCCCTCATTAATTGTAATACCAGATGTAAATGTCGATCATGCTCCATCTGATCTCAAGAGTAAATTAGTATATCATCAATGAAAACCAAAATAAACTGATCAAGATACTCTTTGAAAACTGTATTCATCAAGGCCATGAATGCTGCTGGTGCATTAGTCAATCTGAAAGGCATAACTAAGAACTCGTAATGCTCATATCTCATATGGAAAGTAGTCTTTAGAATACTATCCTCTTTCACTCTCAACTGATGGTAACCAAATCTTAAATCAATCGTAGCGAACACTGTTGCTCCTTTCAATTAATCAAATAAATCATTAATACGAGGTAAAGGATAACAATTCTTGATAGTCACTCTATTAAACTATCGATAGTCAATGCACATCCGCATCGATCCATACTTCTTCTTCACAAACAGTATTGATGCACCCTAAGGAGAAACACTGGGTTGAATAAACCCCTTATCTACCAACTTTTGCAATTGCTACTTCAATTCTTTTAATTCTATAGCGGCCATACAGTATAGTGTCATCAATATTGGTTAAGTTCCTGGAAAAATCTCAATCTCAAATTCAACTTCTCTGATTGGAGGTAATCTTAGTAATTCATCTAGAAATACATCCAAAAAATCACATACTATTGGAATCTCCTTTAGCGATAACTCTTGATGGCAAGTATCAATAACATGTGCCAACATAGTTTCATATCCTTGTTTAATGAATTTTTGAGCCACTATTGCTAAAATCAAACTACGTGCCTTAGCCAACTTGATACCTTAAACATAAACTGCCTTGTAATCTGGATGCTGAAACATAATAATTTTCCTTCTACAATCCATAACTGCCTAGTATTTAGATAACCAATCCATCCTTAAAATAACATCATACTCCATGAATGGCATCTCAATCAAATCCATAAGGAAAACCATTTATTGCAAAACCAGCAGATATTGTCGATAAACTCTATTCACAATGGCATCTTTTCCTAAAGGACTAGATATTACCACATCATACCCCAAACTCTCATTGGTGATGTCTAATGAGTGTGAAACTCTAGTGTTGACATATTAGTGAATTGAATTAGGGTCAAATAACACATACATCTCATAGTCAAAGATATGGAAATTACCAATTATGACATTCGCATCCTAAAGATCATCCCTCTATTGTAGATTATAGATCTGTGCTGGAGCTTCCCTTGCTTGATTTACTAATCCCTGACTAATTATTCTATCACCATTACCTCGACCTCTACCTCTGCCTTGACTACTCTCACCTGTTGGAAATACCTCAGTAGTTGGTCGGACCATAGGATTTAGTTGATATGATCATCCCTCAGCTGCTATATGAACTGGCATTACTTTGCATCTAAGATATTTAAAAGCAAAATGTTCGACTTCACCATATCTGTAACACAATTTGATTCCAACTCTGTAGACTCCCATATGAAATCTTTCATATATAGGACATGGTGGAAATCTAGTGTCAGAACTACTACGTCTAGTAATTAACCCAATCTGAGCTCTAGGTGGTACTGGTGGTTTGAATCTGGATGACTGTAGAGTAAATGATCCTTTGTATCTACCTCTCTTCTATGCATCGGAAGAAGGACCAGAACTCTTAAACTATCTCCTGATCTGTCTAGCCCTGTTCTCCTCTTCTTCTTGTATAGTGTGCTCCTAACTCAAAGCATTTACTATCAGAGATGAAAAATTATCATAATTAAATCCCTGAACAAGAGATCTAATTAAAGGCTTCAATCCTTGCTTAAATCTTTTGAACCTTTCATGCCCTGTAGTCAGAATATTACCCCTATAGTAAGCAAGTTGGGTGAATTCTCTCTCTTATTCTGCTACTGATAAATTTCCCTATTTCAAACTCAAGAATTCATGGAGTGTTTGATCAGTATAAGTAGTCAGAATATACTTTTGTCTGAACTTCATCTGAACATCTCCTTAAGACAACATAGGAGGTTAAGCCAAACCTTATGGAATAGTCTTACACCATTCATAAGCATCATTTTGCAGCAAAGAGACAACATACTCAATTATTAATTCATCAGAGCAATTCATCTATTACATCACCTTATGAGTACATTCTAACTATATCTTCGCTACATATGAATCAGTAGTCCCAGAGAAATCTGTAGCCCTATAAGCTCTTAATTTCTTGAAATCATGCTTTTCCCTTTATTTTTAAACAACTACTACCACCACTGATTCAGGCTGCCCCTGAAGTGTATGAAGAAATTGAATAAATTATGCAGCTATCAACTCTACCCTCGTAGTTGCAGGCTATTCAACCGATGGTACCCGTTCTGCCTGTTCACCTTGTTCCTGATCATTCCCATTTCTAACACCTGCTTTTGAAGTACTCACTTGTCAATTAAAATTATCTCCACCTTCTTCTCCTATAATCACTGACCTGTCTATCATATTGAATACTTTGAAATTATAAATTAACAAAATAATAATGGGTCAATAGTAAGGACTAACAGAACTCTTACTCATGCAACTTTTACTTTGGCAGTAAATTCTATCATGATGCAAGCTAAACCATAGCTCTGATACCAACCAAAACATGTCATACCCATGACCCGGTATAATATGCCTCCTATAGCATAATTACCAATCTCCTCTAATAGAAGACTAATAATTACCCTATAAAGGATGCATAATATAAAACATAAATCATATCATGCATGCAAATCATACGCAGCGAAAAAACTTTAACTTATAACAACATCATAATCAAGCATGCAATTATCTCAAATTCCATAATCCCTGATACCAGTAAAAACATGTCATATATTTTGCTACTAATAGAAAACATGTCGTAGATATATGTAGCAGAAACATGCAATGTCATTAAAAATTTTACTGCCAATGTACTACAAAAGTGGAAAGTTGCATGAACCATAGAGTAAGAGCCTATCTAGTAGTCCAAGACCTCTATTGTCAAACTATCTCAGGTCTCCTGCTATCGCCTCTAATTCCCTTGATCTCTCATACCACTCGCGCCTACGTTCATCAATTGATAAATGCTAGGTATAAAACTCAATGGTGCTAGTGAAACAATAACATGTAATATTCATAACATAGCATATAGCATATCATTCATATTACTTATCATAAGGTAGCACATCTCATTCAGAGAAATTTTCATATAACATCTTGTTTGCAAACACAGCTCAATCAGATATCAATATCAACATAATCTAATCATCAAGTCATAAACAAGGCATATCATAAGCAAGGCATATCACATGATATTAATGACATACTTATCTTTCACATAACACTTTTCAAAATTCATTATCTGCTCATTGCATAATCATTCCATCAATGTTTATATTTATGAATGTGATGGAATATGCCTTTTTCTTTGGAATGCATATGATATGCATTACCTCTATTCCTTTATCATATCATAATCATGAATGCTTAGCATTCTCATATATATGCACATAAGTACTAGCCTGGCCATATACTATTTTTGGTATTTTCATATCATGGTGTTCCTATTTACTTTTATCTGAGAACACATTATTGCCACCCTCTATTTTTATTGAGCTCCATCATTATCCTCATAATTTGCTCATTTTCCTCCTTCCTTATTGCTCCAATATACATATGGCTCAGTACTCGTACCCTATGTTTCTGGTACGTATAACATAACATCATATCATTCATCATTTTTTTTCTTCCTTATCACTCCATCATGCATGCCATGTCAAATGCAATCGTGGAAATGACATGCTATATGAATCATGATTTATACAAACATATAACATCAAATTTTCTACTTTCTAACAAAATCTCATAAGCATTATCCTTTCTAATTAAAGGACTTAACTTAATCATAATCCCGTATGAAGGTAAACATTTTAGCTTACCCATTGATTCATTGAAAAATAAACCAACTATTAATAACATAGACAAACCATCACAACTAGCATAACCTGTACAACCAACACAACTAGCATAAACCGACGCGACTAACACAAACCTACTACTGCTTTTCCTTTATCTATGATTTGATGAATAAGTTCTCTATTTGTATCATCACCTAATCATCATACAACATCTTTTAATATCTTAATTGATCATAACATAAATCATATGTAATTATTTTATTTTCATACCATTGATACATACTCATATCATAGGGATAATTTATCACATCATGCATATATATATCCCAATAAAATCATATAACTATGTATCTGATCCTTATTCATCATTAACTTCTTATATTATCATGATATTACTCATATTTTACCTTTATTTATTAAGATAATCACATTAGTAATTAAGTTAGAATAATATTAAAGAACATGTGATTTAATCATAACATAGTTGGCTTATCTTACTATTTTAATTAAGTAAATGAATTTTAAAAATTTATATATTTCTACCATTAAAAAGTAGACTTAAATATCTTTTAACCATATATTATAAGCTTTATGATCAATTCAATAAGACATGCAATTAAATCATTCAAATCAGCTATTTTTAATTAGTGACTTGAATTTATGACGTGAACCTCTTATCTTTCGGCCCCTTTTGATTAATCAAATGAGATTCAAATTAATCCAAACAAATTTTATTATAAAGTAGACTCTCAGAGCTTTAAAACAATATTTTAACTCATTAGTTAAGGTCCTACAAGTTAAGTTTTACCACAAGCTAGAAAACTATCTATTTTTATGTGAGTAGTTTCGGGGTGAATTCTAATTCTTCATCTTGCATATTTAATTACCACCCATTTTATCTTAGTTAATTAAAATTACCTTATTTATATCTAGATTATCATTTTAATAGTAGCTTAACTCATTAACACATCCATAACAATCAATATAAGAGATCTACTTAACGCATATGCATGACATGTATAGTAGAATGTGCTTGTGTCATGTGGCATGACATGTGAAATGTTGTGTTATAACATGGCATGGTATAATTGTATGGCATACCATATGCATGACATGTTTAAATGGATGACATACTATATGTATAGCATGTGAAGTGAATGACATACTGTGAGCGTCGGTTTCTGCCGAGGCCCAGAGCAAGGCTTGCGAAAGTCACAGACCGGGGACCGTACTTGGAGCGAAAGCGCAGTCTTCCTAATGGGTTCCCTTAGGGAATGATACAGACTCAAAAGAGTTGCAAGGAGTCGCCATAGCGTAGTGGGTCCAGAAGGTGGCATTTGCAATGCCAAGCGTTGTGCCTTGCGTAAGGCAACTGGAAAATATATTTTGTAAGTACATAATATAGAAAATAGGTTATTGGGGGCTGTAGGCCCCGCT
>CANYBF010019885.1:0-12897 GCA_948192965.1 Dalechampia spathulata | reverse complement strand
CCCGTACGGCTATCCGTACGCCCGTACCGCATGCCTAAAGTCAGAACATGCCTCAATTGAAACCCCTAACTCTCCCAAAACCTGTAAAACACACTCCAAAACCAATCCTAACACATCAACATCACTGTCCCTCATCTAATCAAGAAGTCACACTTCCCACTAAGGCAACAGTGTCTCATAATACAATCACAAATACAAGCATACATACATACATACACGTATACACATCATCAATGTATAACAAAACTCTTACGCATGCAGACCTCTACCCGTATGCTAGTGTACAAACTACTAGGGTCTCAACTACGGGTGTAACAGGTGAGCACGGATTTCCAAAGCACCAATTCAGCAGAAGTTTTTCTGAAGGCAATGACTTGGAGTAGATTAAGTTTCTAATTAATTTGATTAAGCAATTAAATGTTAAAGACAATAAATCTAAGAATGTTATTTGGGACTAATACTTCCGCAAAACTTAGAACGGCGCATGAAATAAAAAAAAATTAACGCATCCTTTGTAGGGTAATCAGTGATTTCTACATATCGGAGATCATTAATTATTCTATAGGAGCATTTCGTACCATAGAAAGGCATGACAATTACCACGTATGAAATTGAACATAATTTTATAAAAAAAAATAACTTACTTCTGTCATGAGACAAAAAGAGTTAAGTTAGTTATTTAAAATATGATTTGATATAAATTTGTGTAAATTTATTTGATGAGATATGTATGATAAATAAATCAAATGTAAATTAAATAAAACTTGATTTATTTAAACTTATGAATTGATTGATTAATAAGTTGATGAGCTAATTTACAATGATGATTAATTTTTAGATATATAATCATATATAAAAATAACTATAAATCTATTAGGTTCATTAAGGTTTAATTGTGCATGTGATATATAAAAAAATTAATAAACTCATTTTGAAATTGGTTTTGATTTTGAAAATAAAGATCCTGAAGAAAGAAAAATTAAATTTTAATAAATTATAAGAAAAGTATTTTTGTTGTTGTTTTTTTTAATGTCCAAGTAAATTTTGTCATGTAAATATATTTGAATGAGCTATTGAAACATATAATTCATTCCAAAGTTAATTATGTAGAAGCAACTAAGTAATTAGATGGTTAAATTAATTTTGTTTATATATTTTATATAAATATGATTGATGAAATACTATGATATTTATTATCATTTATTTTCGTTTTCAATATTTGTTTGTATGAGAAGTAAATAATGGTTAGAAGATTAGTTAAAGATAATCATCAAGTATATATTGTGCTTAATTCTATGTAGTTTTAGTGTAGATGAATATAATAATTGGATATTTATAATTTCTTATTATGATTTAGTTTGTGGTTATTATTATAGATAGAGAGCTATGTCTAGTCCTGGTTTGTGATTTGTCTCTATCACTAGTTTTCATTTACATTGACATTTGTTTATTTATTTATTTTTAGATTTATGTATCCATTCATTTCTTATAATTGATAAATTGTAAACGTAAATTCTTATCTGAGTTATTATAATATCATCCATAAATATGTTTATCAGAGCTATTTTCTAATATATGACTCATCATTTACAAATTGTCATATCTCTAAATAAATAAATAGATAAATAATATTATCAATTTATCAATCCAATCCAAATCCAAGTAGAAAGAAACATATCAAAACCTCAATAACATTCACTTTTCAATTTAAGAAAAAAAGACATAAAAATCCAAATGGGAATTAATAATTATCTTTTTATCCATATAACATGATTAGAACTTTTAGAGCATTAATTTGTTCCCAAAAATACCAAATTAAAGCATCAATTGGCGCCATAAGTTTCTCTTGGAAAGCATCTTCCATCATTATTAGAAATGGATTTTTTTAAAATCTCTAAATAATGATTTAAAATATTTTATTTTTTTACAATTATTATTATATTTCAAAAAAACAAAATCTCTCATAATTATCTCAAATTTTGGATGGCTTAATTAAGTTAATTATGGCCAATATCTATTTGACAACAAGATCACCACCATGTAGCTTTACACATATTCACAAAGTGTATAATGGCCCATAAGGCATCATTAAAATTAAATTAATTTGAAAAAAAGTGAATCATACCTTATTTACTGCCTTAAATAGAATGATTTTTAAAAAATTTAATTATTTAATATAAAGTATTAGAAATAAATATTATCAAATAATAAAATAATA
The DNA here is from genome assembly GCA_948192965.1 of Dalechampia spathulata. Lineage (NCBI taxonomy): Eukaryota > Viridiplantae > Streptophyta > Magnoliopsida > Malpighiales > Euphorbiaceae > Dalechampia > Dalechampia spathulata. The sequence goes on along the minus strand of CANYBF010019885.1, from coordinate 10,679 downwards.
TTTGGCATTCTAAAAAAGGATGTGAGGGATATATTATTGGTCATGAATATTAAATAGAAAGGATAAAAATTATATTTTAATCAAGCAAATTATAAATTTCTAGGAAAATGAAAAATAAAAAAAATATATTAATTTTTAAAATGCATCCATGCTTGTGATTTTTTTTTTTTCGTTGTGTAAAATGCAATTATCCTTTTTAACTAAAAATAAAATTCTACACATCATATATATGTCATTGTTGATTAAATTTTCTCCTAAAACATAGTAATATTTCCCACATTTTATTTGCAATATTTATTAAAAACTTCTAAGGGATAATAATGAAAATGACATATTTTATAAAAAGAATAATAGATTCTTTTATAAAAATAATGAATTTTTATTTTAAATAAACCTAAAATAAATTTTTCTATGCACAGAAGAAAGTACATCTATATAAAACTTTTTGAAGAACTATTTTTATAATTATTTTAAAAAAAAATTATTATTTTAAATGAATTTGAAAAAATCTTAAATTTTAAAAGAAATCAAAATATGAATCAATGAATGATTTAACATGTGCTATATTCATTATTCTTTTTAACTCAAGAATCTAACCTTCTTAAAATATTTATAATAGAGTAAATCAAATTACAACAACTTTTTTAATGCACAATCCAAGAGAATATAAATCAAAGAGTTTGAAAGTGTGAATTGTAATTAATAAGGTAAAAGGAATAATTATTTATTTATTAGAGTAATTTTTTTCCTAAATTTAAATATCCTTATTATAATAGCTTAAATATGGTCATACAATTTTAGTAATACATGGTACAACTATAAGCTTATTAATTTATAATCAAATCAGCCTACAACATTTTCATAATATATGAGAATAAAATATAATTTATTTAATTTGTTCCAGGATTAGCTAAATGGTAATTTTAAAAGTTTTAATTTAAGAAAATAGTAATAAATTTTTGTATTTAAAAATACAGCATTTTTGTCAATTTTTTCCTTAAAAATTTCAAAACCATCATCATCTAATCCTAATTATAGAATTTTATTTAATAATCAATAACTCGTTAATGATTGTCAACGTGAATCAATCAACGTATATAAATATATTACTAAATCTGACATATAAATATGTATAAAACAATAATATGAAAGAAAGAGATCGAGAATTATTAAATAAGAAGTTATAAAAATTCAAAAAAAAAAAAAAACAGAACTTGAATGAATATAAGAACGTGAAAATAGATCACATCTTCTCTAATGGTACAGAAGAATAATATCATTAAAGTAAATACATCAATCACAAGTATATATATTTTATAAATTATATATTAAAGAAGTAATTTTAAGGGAAAAAAAGAAAGCAACACTCTTATAAATAAAGTAGGATGAATAATGAAAATATGCAATTCCTTCAGACTAATTTATTTCAGAATTTGAATACTAAAGAATTTACATAAGAGACAACTTTTTTCATCAATTATTTCTTTAGTATTGGATTACAAAATAGTTTCAAACGTCAAAATGACTTCTATTATTTTAGGACAACATAATTTTTCTATCAGGACGAAAATACTAGTAATCAAACTAGAATGGATAAATAGTCTATTCTCAAGACCTGGTGAATTCTATGACCGCAATCCAATGCAATGTGAAATATGCTGTTAAAGCTCTACCTGTAGCAATTATCAAAGCTTTCGGTACAATTTTCACAGAGAAAAATGGATAAATAGCCTCTATTCTCAATTCAGGTGAATCAATCCAAATTGGTTTTTTGCAACGTCTTCTTTGTGAAAAGCTAAACAACAGAACAGAGAATCTCTATTAACTAACAAAATCTTGCTTGGCCTTGGGGAACTTTTCCTGCAAAGTAAAAGTTTAACCATAATCTACAGTGAAGAGTTTGGTCTTACAAGATACAACAAACTTCAGCACTCAATGGACTGCCCTTTGCCTTTCAGAAGCACCTTCATGCTCAACCTAACAACAGGAGAAAAAGATATTATGTACGGCAACATAATGAGACATGTTCGTGATATAAGAATTGGAAAGGAAAATGAGGACTACACATCCCAAATACATAGAACCTCTCGTGGTAAACCACTGTACCATAACACTCACCTCAACAATAACCCTTGCTTTCTTCTTCAACTTACAGCTAGATTCATCTTTGCCATGCGTTCTTGAAGCCAACTTGGATTCATTTCTAACTCTCTTAAGATCCATATTTTCAATGTCTTTAGCATCATCACTATCATCTCCATCTGCATCAAAGTGCACCCAGAAATCAATCCATGGGTTCACAATGCCAATTTTTATAAAAGCTATTCATTGCGAAGAGCAATGGTAATTTTCTCTGTTGCATAACATGCTTCTCGAGTTCCATAATTAGTGAATGACATTTGTATGTGTTCAAGAGGAGGGAGAGAGGGAGAAACCGAGCTAAAGTATTTGAATTCTTAATTTGGATTCTTGCACTTGCATATCAATCATAACAAATACTCCAAAGAAAACATCAATATATTACCAAAATCAGCATCGTTACGTAGTCCAAAACCTTCAAAATCTTCTATATCTTCCTCTTCAAGATCATCAAAGCCTTCTACGTATTCTATCTCAGGTTCCTCCTAATTCCCATAATTGACACAAGAAACTTTAACCATCAAATAAATGCATCTTGGTGGGTGATAACAAACAAAAACAATAACAATCATCACCAGCACAATACACATAACGAACATTTAAAAGCCTTTTCTTTTCATTTTATTCTGAAAGTAACAATTTTACCATCAACTGGAGTAATTCAAGTTTCACAAAATACAATACATACTTCTTCTTCTTCTTCTTCTTTGTCTTCAGGAACTTGCAGTTTATCCAGATCAAGTAGTTTCTCAAATTTTTCAGCAGGGTAATTGTATATGTCCCCATAAATGCCTTTATTAAGACGTTCAAGCAGTTCTTTTTCGATACTCTGCAGGCAAAAATTTAACTCTGAAAAATAGATATACAAACAAAAAGAATAAACGAAAAAAACAACCCATGAGATAGAAGCCAGACCTTTTCTAACATGGCAGCCTTGACAGCCTTCTCCTCCCTTCTGGAGTCTCTTTTTGATGCCATCCTTGGGGCTGTAACTATCTTTTCCCTGCATGGTAATCAACAAGGTCAAAATACTGCTCCCACAAAAATGGAAGGGAAACGTGGTTGATAAAGTGTATCTCACATTCAGGAATCAAATGTCAAATACTGTCAGCACAAAAATTTTATGTAGCAATTATGCAATTCCTCTAATAATTGACAGCAACAAACTTGCTCTGTATGAATGAGTGACATTTCGTAATTAACTTCATAGGTAAACTCTATATATAAAACAAAAGTCAGTCCTACTTTGGATGCTGTCACACTGAGCTATAGCAATATCTTGTATACCAGTTGAGTGCATTTTCCGCTTGAAGATGGCTCATGTGTCAAACAGAAAGAAGTTGATCTTATGAGTAACTAGCCTATAGCTCAATGGACACCAATAAGCTTATAGGTGTGTTGCAATCTCCATGATAATTGAAGAATATTAAGTCGTATTCCAGGCTAAATACAGATATCAAGTTAATTTGAAAGTTGAATATATATTAAAGAACAACAACCCCATGTATAGCCGTTAAACATTAATTCTTATCAGATAAAAAAAATCAGAGCACATGATAGGTCCAACCTTGTCTTTAAAGCAAGCTTTCTCATCCGAATACGCATCTGAGTCATTTTGGTTAACCTTTGCTTAACTTTGTGGACTAGAAGCTTAGGCCCATACATCTGGCAATAATGAATATAACAGATTTAGAGAAGAATTATTAAAAATGGATATAATAAAATTGCAAGATGTTATAATGTCAAACAGATACCAGATGTTTGTCAATTATCTCAAGAGCCTTTTCATAATTTCTAGGAAGCTTAATTCTTTCCCATAATTCATTAGGCTTATGAGCCCTTTCTATAGTCTTCATATACAGATAGAAAACTCCTGCAGAGAAGCACATCAATTGTTTGAAAATTTTGAAATAAATTTACATAAACACAACTGAGAATGATTTATTATAAATATATCCGAATTCCCTACAATCACAAGCACAAAATATAATAAGATAAAACGAACTTTATGCAAAATTTACCGTCATGATCACGAATGGTGGCATATCGACTATTAGCTAGAGGGCATGAGCTCCTATTACAAATACCAGTCACATTGTATGGGTTCCTACAGAAATTACCCGTAGTGATTCTGGGAAAACAATTGAAAAAAGGTCAAATTTCAGATACCAGACGGTAAACCAAATCAGAAAAAAACATGCAAACAGATAAAAACAATAATAAAATATTTTGAAGAATCGACTTACTTGGCCATGTAACTGCACTGGTTGTGCCTGATAACATGCCATATGACCTCATCGTGCTGCATCCTTTATCAATGTTGTCTAAACACTTCTCCTAGCAGATGATAATATACTTATTTCACCTAGATTAGGTCGCGCGTTCTAGATCGCTTTAATTATGCAAACCGGACGCTCTGGAGAAGAATTAAAAGAAAAAATGAAGAGAATGAACAAGAAAATCAATAAAGAGCAAGCCGGTTCTAGGAAGAAATTACCAGTGTAAGCATGGAAGACGGATTGAATGTGACGGCTTGCAAGGGGAAAAATTCCTTTGTAAACAAAAATTAGGGTTTTTCTTTTTCTTTTTTTTTTTTTTTTCGATTGGCAGGGTTTTTCTAATTTTATTCATTAAATAAGCAATGCAATTTGTTTACGTGTAGTCGGTCCATTTATTTCATTTTCCAAGCATAAGTTTTTTTATTTTAATTTATAGTATATTACGATAAATTGTTGAGATTATACTATAAATACAATTTGTTTATTTTAATAAAAAATTGTTAGATAGGATTCCTTTATTAGACTATATTTCATTAATTATAAAAATTTTAATAATTAACAAAATATAATTAAAATAATCTTTTAATTTATTTTTAATGAAACAATAACTTTAATTTTATTTATGCATTTATATTATAAATTAATTATGTATTCTAATATATATCTTCGTTTTGTTGTTGTTTAATAAATTTTAATTTTAGGATTTGTTTTAATATTTTATGATAAAAATAATATAAAATTTTCATATTTTTTTAATGAAATTGAGAGAAAACTATGAAATATAAACAAAGTATTAAATAAATATAAATAAAGTATTTATGAATTTTAATAATTTTTATGATAACAATAAAATTTAAAAAGAAAGTATTAAATAAAAATGTAAATCTTGAAGTCAGCGAACTCTATATTACAGGAAAATAAATTGAAAAATTCATCTAATTTCATTTTATTAATAAAAATTTAATGAAATAATATTTGAATTAATAAAATCAAATTAAATAATATTTTAATTTAAAAAATTAAATACTTTCAAAAATTGGAAAATACAATTATGATTATACCATAAATTGGTATAAACCTTTGTTAGACCCTAGGTTTTGAGTGTTGTGACACGTGTTAGTCAATTTAAGTTATTTGCAATTTTCTAAGTGTTTTTATATATGGTATGAGCGTACCACCATTGGTACGGGTGTACCAAGTTTGTTTATAAGTAGTATGGCCAGACGATTGGACGTACCTTGTGAGTATTGTTTCATTGAGTTTGGTACGGGCGTACCATTGGTTGGTACGGCCATACCATAACTCGCAGGAATTTGATGCATCAGTAAACCTGCTTCGGTACGGGCGTACAATGGGTAGTATGACCGTACGCGAACTCGCAGGAAAATTTGTTTGTCAGGAAACTTGGGTTTGTACGGGCATACCAAGTGATGGTACGGCCGTACCATAGTTCCCTCGCATTTTCCAACGACTAGTTTTGAATCCGTACGGGCGTACAATTAAGGTACGGCCGTACGCAACTTAGAAATTAGGTTTTAAAGTCTGAGAAACGGCTAATTTCATAGACACAACTTTTATATTTTCTTTGCTAACAAAAATATACTTGCAGAGCATTCGTTTTTGAGTTATTATCACCTGTTACAAGTAAGTTTCAAGCTTGTTTCTTCATTTGCTCTTTGTGTATTATTGCAATCTTTGTGGGGTTGGTATGAGATTAATCCATTGGGGATTATTATGTATTTGAGTTGTTTGTAAAGATTAAGATTGTAAAGGTTAGAGTGTAAGCCTTGAAAACACTGAGGATTGGATTCATTTGTGAATCCCTCTTTGTAATAGATTGAATTTTAGTGGAACCCTAAGTTGAGACTTAGGAGAAAGTGGACGTAGGCAAGAGTTAGCCGAACCACTATAAATTGCACGTGTTGCCAGCGCTTCCAGGAATTCAACATACTATATGTGTAGCATGTGGAGCGCATGACATACCTTATACATGGCATGTGAGATGAATGATATACCGTATGTCTGGCATGTGGGATGATGAATGGCATGGCATATGTATGACATGGCATAGTGGTGCGTATGTGAGTGTGTATTCAACATAGTATAGATATGGCATACTGTATGGCATGTGTTATGGCATACAATATGACATGAAATTATAGCATAATGACATATACATATATGCATGGCAAGGCATATATGTATGCATGATAAGGCGTATTGATTGATTGAGAGTATTGGATTGCGTATTTGCGTATTAGTGTACTTGCATATTTATACATATATGCATACGAAATATAGTATGTTATGGCATATGGTATATGCATGGCATGCATAGTAGTGTATGCATGTGTCATGTGACATGAATGACATAAATATTTAAGCAATTATAAATCATCCACGATCAAAAATAATAAAGGCCGGGGAAAGGGAATCGAGGAAATTAGGGGATACAGATAGGAAATAGGGGGATTATTACAGACCAAATAATAAATCATATCCTAGTACAAATATTCCTCGCATACATAAATTCCCGGGTATTAAGTAATACCCCTTTTTTTCCTCGAGTTGCACGATCCAAAAATGCGGATGGATTAATATACAAAATAAACAAATAAATTCATTAGTAGCAAATGAATTTTGGATTTAATTGACTAGTCCAATACCATTTAAAAGTACGAACTAAGAGTCAAAATCCAACAATTATTAGGCAATAATTGTAACAATAAACATGAGCCGGATCATGAAAATTCATTTAGTAAAAATAATTTTAGGCAAAATTATTTTATTTGATCATGGAAAATTTAATTAGGAAGACTGTTATCACACATAATTTTGGAGATAGCCCTACGACCAATTAAAAACCAATCCTATCAAAAATCGCATTTATACGAGTAAAAATTGCATTTTATCGTAAAAATTAATTTTGAGGCCAAAATTAATTATGTAAAAATTAATTTATGACTTTTCCAGAATACTTGAGCAATTGTGAAGCTCAAATACCACAGGATACGTAAAAATACGACCAAAATATGACCCAAAATATAGTTTTCTGGAAAATTCATGAGGGATGTGCGTCGCGCATCAGGCAATGTGTGCCACACATTGACTGTGTGTGGCGCACATCGCATGATGTGTGGTACACATCAGAGGCCAATCTGTATGAAAATTAAATCTGTCAGTACAGAAATAAACTACAGTCAAAAATACGCAACTTTAATGAAGACAGTACCTCATTTTGAGCATGAATCGGCCTCCGGTTTAGTAAACCAAACAATTAATTAAGCAATTAATTGAAATAAATGATTTTAAAACCAAAATCAAGTAGATCTGGACAATATTTGACAGATCTAGAACCCCAATTACATGGAAAAGCTACCGGAGTTGCTAGATTTGTCAGATCGGAAAGCAGTTCGGGCAAAAATCAGGTTTTTTTATGAAAACTGAGACCTATGTGCGCAGCACATAGTTCAATGTGTGCCATACATTGACTGTGTGTGGTGCATAAGGGAATATGCATGGTACACATGGCAAAGAAAACAGAAGGAAAACCAAAAATTTTTGAGTAGAAACCCTAGATCCAACCCCGATCTAGGTAGATCGGACATGAAAATGGGTTTTGCTTCATGGATTTGCATCCAAATCAAGAAAAATCATTTTAAAGCTAAAATTATTTAAAATCTGGCAAGTATTTGGCAGATCCAGGACATTTAAGGCATAAAGAAGCCTTAAACATCACTGAAATAGCCAGATCGGGCGAAAAACCAAGTGAAAATGGGAGAAAAATAGCATTTTTTGGAAATTTTTGGGGTAATGTGCACAACACATTACCCCATGTATGCCACACATAGGCTGTGTGTGGCGCACATGAGGTGATGTGGGCAGCACATCCCTCGCAGAATAGTAACAGAAGCCAAAAAATTGAAGAAAAGAGGGGAATTTACCTTATTCCAGCCGTATTTTCTTCTTGATCTTGCTTCTTTCCGGGCTTAGGGAGCCTAAATAAGCAAGTTTAGTCTCTAAATCCAAGTGATTTAATTAAGTAGGGGCCTAATTAATTTATAGGAGTATTTTGGCAGAGTTTTGTCTTGCCTTAAGGCAATTTTCGGATCCATTTTACAGACCCCAAGCTCTATATTTATAGAGCAAAAATCGGGCATGGCAATTTTGTAATTTTCGCTCGGATTTGAAAATTTTTGAAGGCAATGTACGCCACACATCATGTGATGTGCGCCACACATTGCCAATGTGATGCGCACATCACCTTTTATGTGCCCACTACGGTCACCTTTTGACCCGTCGCATGGGGCCCACTACAGTCACATCACCTTATATGCGCCCCGAAGCATATAAGTGTTATTTGACGTAAGGAACAACTTTATAGAAGAAAGTTTTTCCAAATTCTATCCCAAGAAGGCTCCCGACCAAACGCCTTTTTAATGCAATGTGCGGTACACATAAGGCAATGTGCACCGCACATTGCATTTTTACCCTATGTATGCTGGCTCGTACGGGCAAAACCGAATGCGTACCATATGTCAACTGAAGTGCAATTGACATTTTGAGAAACTTTGCAGGTATAAGTTTTCTCAAATTCGGCCCCGAACATCGAGTTTCGGCTAATGGGCCCATTTTACGGTTTGTGACCCTATTTCGGCCCAAAATAGCATTCGGCATGCCAGAAGGTCATTTTTCGCGTAGGTATCAGCAGAAATGGCATTCGGCATGATGAATAGTACCCTTATAGGCCCCATAACATAAAAAGGTCTGGAAAATGGCAAATAGCATGCCAAGCGTTTTGCCTTAAGTAAGGCAACAAGTAGGATGTATTCTGTGCGTACAGAATACATCAAAGTGGACTATAGTGGGAAGCGGGCTCCACTAGTATTTAGCGGGCCCCACAGCGCAGTGAGCCTAGAAATGTGGCATTCGGGATGCCATGGGGTATGCCTTGTGTAAGGCAGCAACAGAATGTATTCTGTAAGTACAGAATGCATAAAATAGGCTAATTGGGGAAAGCGGGCCCCGCTTGCATACTATTCATAGTGAATAGTGACCTAGATTCAAAATGCAATATTTTGCATTCTGTGTATCCTACCACACGTAGGTAGGTGTGAAATGTATTCTGTAAATACAGAATATATAGAATAGGTCAATAGAGGCAATGGGCCCCGCCTGCATACTATTTATAGTGAATAGTGACCTAGGTTCAAAATGCAATATTTTGTATTATGTGTATCCTACCACACGTAGGTAGGTGTGAAACGCATTCTGTAAGTATAGAATACACAAAATAGACTAGTAAAAGCTGCGGACCCCACGAATGTCCTAGGTGGGCCCCACAGCATGGTGGGCCCAGAAGAAGGCATTTGTGATGCCAAGCGCTGTGCCTTGCGTAAGGCAACTGGAAAATGTATTCTGTAAGTACAGAATACACAAAATAAGGTAATCAGGGGCAGCGGCCCCATAGCGTAGTGGGCCCAAAAGATGGCATTTGCGATGCTAAGTGTTGTGCCTTATGTAAGGCGACTGGAAGATATATTTTGTAAGTACAGAATACACAGAATAGGTTATTAGAGGTTGCGGGCCTCGCTATTTCCTAGTGAGCCCCACCTGTACGCTATTCATAGTGAATAGTATCCATGGCCAAAAATGCAATACTTTGCATCTCAAGTATTTTGCTTCCCGTAAGTAGCAGGGAGGGGTGTTCTGTATGCACAGAACACTCAGAATATGTGGCGGGTCCCGCCAGGTGCCATGGTGGGCCCCACCAGTTCTAAGGCGTTTTGTGCACTAGAATACACAGAAGAAGACATAGAGGCCTATGTGCATAATAGGGTCGATATCAGAGATTAAATTCGATCTAAATCAACAGAAACCCGAAATTGCACGAGTGTGAAAAGTCAGGGTCAACACCCCTACTATTAATCTGGGGTGGTGAATTCTCTATTGATATTCAAATACCTTCAACTATGTTGTACCATACCCAACCTCCCAACTATGAACGCCTCTTAAGGAGCAATAAAGCATAGGAGTAAAAGTACAGTAATCCATAGTTAAGATAACCTTGATATCTCAAGTCTAAGGATACTTGCACTACTAATATGAGTGAGACACAATTTCACAGACATAGATCAATTATCCATATGAAATCTCACTAGCAAGGTCTCCAATGAACTAGTACTATACTACTCATCCACATATTCACTTTAGACATCTCATGTCATGATGAATGAGAATCATCCCTAAATAGGAAGTGTA
>CANYBF010019880.1:0-21993 GCA_948192965.1 Dalechampia spathulata | reverse complement strand
CTGAAATGTCCTATGCGTCAGAACATATAGAGGAAGACACAAGGGCCTATACATATAATCAGGATCAATACTGGGACTATATCCTAGTCAAATTGATAAAGATCCAAAATTATAAAATGGTGAAAAGTGAGGGTTAACATATTCATTCCATTTATCTCTGATTTCTCACTCAAATCTCAATCAAATCACCTCAAACCAGACCCAAATCACTCAAAATCACTTTCCCCACTCCTCTACTCTTGATTTTTGGTCTGTTCACTTAAAAATCTCAAGTTTTTATTTAGTTTTTCTTATTTTTTATTGAGTTTTTGAATCTATTTTATTTTTATGATTTTCCATTGTCTTAACTCATTTTTTAGATTAGGTTCTTTAGAGTGAATTGTTTAGGATTGTGTTATTGAGCTGTGTTTCAAATTTCATTACATTTTGTTGTAGGTCAAATTTTTGGGTTTTTCAAAATTTTATCGAATTGCTATCAAATTTTCAAAAAATTTCAATTTTTGAAAAACTCTTAATTTTATCACTATGTTTGCACATGATTCTCACGGTGGCTCTTGGTCTCAAGGTCGAGCCAAAGTCAAACGCACTTTTTCTCGGGGAGAGGGTCCTTGGACCAATGCCCCTTCATTAGCTTTATGTCAGATAGTTTTGAGTGAAAAGATTTTCTCTCACTCTTGTTTTGCTTGTGTCTCTACACTTCGTCAGGTTGGACTCAAGACTGATGTTAGACATTTTTTATCTAATGTCAGCTAGTCCAATTTTGTAAACTGTTCTTTTCATCTTTTTTATAAACTCTATAAACTCACTCATTTTGAGTATGATTCTATTTTTGACTTTTCTTCTTAGGGCATTATAAATGCCAAATCAGTGGTCTTCGATCACAATGCTTTTTGAAGGGAGATTGCACTCGATACTCCTTTCCTTCTTTTAAGGCTGAAAGCCTCTTGTCTTAAATCTCCTATTCTCTATTACTGTCATCGCCTAATCACCTATCTTATCTTTGAGAGTTAGAGTTGAATGACACTATCACAAACCCTGACCTAATCTTTCTTCACTCTATAGTCACAGGTGAGCCTATTTAGTCTGGCTACTGGCTTCAGACTTCATTTCATGAAGTTGGCATACAGAAATAGCCTAGCACAACCATTCTTTTTGGTCCTAGTATTCACCATATCTGTCACTATCTTAAAGCCTTTCCAGCTAATTCTTCTTCCCTTGGACCTCATGGTCCCAACTTAGATATATCATTCATTGAGCACTCTATGTTCAATGAACGTGATAACGACTATGAGTACTTCATTCACTCAGAGTACATTAAGAGGAGATTATAGCACTTATTAGCATTGGAGCTTCCCAACGATACTATTTCTCTGTGTGGATGCAAAGTTGTAGAGGTTTGCAGGCATATGCAAAGGCCTATCCCAGAGGACACTCCTGCAGAGCTTCGTGTCCTTCTGATTCTCCATGTGATGATGCCAGACGATAGACGACCCTGAGTCGTAAATGACAGAGATAGTCCAAGGGTGGATCTACTTCCGGGGCTGCTATTCCTAGTCCTGCTAATCCTTCCACTACTATTGCTAATCCTGCTACTGCTACTATTAATCTTGTTGTTGCTACTCCTTCCTTTATTGTTGATCTGATTGCACAGCAGTTCATGGTGCTCAACTTCGACCATTTTGATCAACGATTTGACTCTATTGACCAGCGTCTAGGGGTGAGCAAAATGGAGTATGAACCGAATAACCGAACCGAACCGAACCGATTTAATCATTTCAGTTTGGTTTTATCATGCTCGGTTCGGGTTCGGTTTTTGAGAATGGAAAAAGTATAAATTTCAGTTCGGTTCGGTTATTGATTCATTAGAAACCGAAATAACCAAACCGGCCGATTAATATTATACTGATTATTTTTTAAAATTTTTATGGACCAATTTTTTAAACGTTACGTTTTGAGTTGAACCCTTCAAACGTTACTGGTTATTCGGTTTGCAAATAATTCAGGTTTTTAAGGCTTATTTTGGGTATTTGGTGTAATTCAGTTTTTCGGTTTGCAACCGAACCGAACCGAACATATACTTCAATTCAGTTTTCGGTTTTTAAGTAAATTCAGTCGGTTTCGGTTTTGTAATTATGGTAATTCGGTTTTTTGGTTTTGGAAATTCAGTTCGGTTCGGATACCGAACCGACCGATGCACAGTCCTACCAGCGTCTGGATTAGTACCTTATTGAGTTTTAGCATTTCTAGATGACCACCTCTGTTACTTTACAGTCTATTAGCACTCTTCTAGATCCATTTATCCCTCCTCCTAGTCCTCAGTGATTGTTTTTGATATTGATAAAGAGGGAGATGTTTAGAGATGTTTAGAGTTATTTTAGTTGACTTTAAATTTTCTTTATATTTGATTCAGTGTATTTATTTTATTTTATGATATATGACATTTGATATTTGATCAATTATGTCATTTCTTATTTTGCTTTGATCATTTATATTTTGCTCTGATCATATTTGATTTGCTCTAATCATTTAATCACATATATTTTTGCTCTGATTATGATTTTCCTATTTTCTTTGTGATTGGATTAATGAATTAATTTTTATTGCATTAATTCTAAAATAAATGGGGAGATTTTCAAAATTGATAATTTCTGCATGAGTTTATAAATTAACCTTAAATTGATTGTCAACATAAAAAAGGAGAGATTGTTAGACCAATGATTTTGATGCTTGTGTTTTATTAAATCAATTTAGGTTAATTTCAATTTAAAATGTTAATTTTGTATGTGGTACGGGTGTAGGGTTTTTATATAGGCGTGCTATTGCTGTATTCTGCATGGTACAGGTATATAGTTGATCATACCAAGTTTACTTTCACTTATTAAGTTTGGTACGGATGTACCAGGTTTGGTACGAGCATATGAGTTTTGGTATTGTATGTGTACGATCGACATGGGTGTACGTGTACAATCGTACCATATTTTATGCATTGGCTTATACGATCGCACGGGTTGGTACATGCATGTTTGAAATGTTACTGAAGCAATGGTACGAGCATCCCAAGCTTTTGCTAAAATTTGTGAATTATGGTTTATATAGCGGTACGGACGTACAGGTTGTGGTATGGCCGTATGTGCAATTGTAGAAAGATTTTAAATTTTTCTAACAGCTTTTTTCATTAAAACTTCTTAGAACTTTTAAATACTTTGCTTTCTAACGATCTATTCTCTTTGTAGCACTTTCATATTGATGAGATTAGCCTCTGTCAAGTAAGTTACTTTACCAAAAACACTTTTCTTACTTGTATTTATTAATCTTTCACTCTTACACAACCCTAGTTCTTTGTCATTGTAATTTTGGGTTTGTGTGTGATTAATGCTTGGGGCATTACTGTTGTAATTGAGAGAAGATCTTTATGAGCTGTGCTTTAATTGTAAAGGTTTGATTGTAAGCTTGCAAAACACTAGGGATTTGATTCGTGTTGAGGAATCCATTTGTTGTATTATGATTGGTTTTAGTGGAACCCTAAGTTGAGACTTAGGAGAAGTGGACGTAGGCAAAGAGTTGTGCCAAACCACTATAAACTGTGTTGTGTTGCCATACTTCTGTGGACTTTCAAATATATTTGATTTTTTATTTATTTACATATATTATCATTATTACTAAATTTAATAGAATTGAAACAACAATTAGACCTTTTTTTGATTGATTATATTAACCTACATAATGTAATCATGATTATATTATATATTTAATTACTTTATTTGATTATATAATATTAATGTAATGTTTAATTCCTAAATAATCATTAATACATTATAAAAGTGATTAATAAATACATTTAAAATATAATGTAGTTTTTATTATAATCCACTCATGTATTTAACCCTACCCACTTCTTTTTCATTATAATTACAAAATATCATATTATTTATCAAACAATATAATGTAATTTAATGCAATTCAATGGAATGTAATGAAAATTCATTATATTACTTAATTGATTATATTACATATTTAATTACAATGCATGCATCCAATCAAAGTTTTAGTATTTGATTTTTTATACTATTTAAATTTATAACATGATTAGCATGATAAAAATAAAAAAATTAATTTTTATATTAAATTAATATAATTATAAAAAAATTAGTATTTAATTCAAAATGAAGTTATTTTATATTTAAATAAAAATTAATATTCAACTTAAGATAATTTTTTAAACCAATTTTAGTTTAGTTTAGTTTCATGGTTCAAGAATGTTAAACTCAAACCAAAACACCATAACTAAATCCCAATGAAATTAAGAAAATTGCAAAATATATAAAAATTATAAATTATTGCATGAATTTTTTATTTTTATTTTGATTATAATTAATTATCAATATATGAATAATATATATTAATATATTATTAACTAATATATAATTATATGTAATAAATTAAATTTATATAAAACATTTTCATGATTACAACCTATCATTGGCAGCGGCGAGAAAGAAAGTATATGCAAAGGGATTGATTCTGTTATTTTCTTATGATAATAATTACCGAGATTAATCCTGTGAGGCAAGTACCAGCTACTAGTTCATGGAGATTTGAAGGTTTCAGAGGTGTGATATAAACTTACTTTACAAGTGGATATGGTTGTTAAATATTTACCAACAATATGCATACCATGATGCACATAATCTCTTATACTCTTAAACACTTTTTAAAACTATTTTAAATTAATTATTTAATTTTTATTTTTAAAAATAATTTTTCTAAAAATATTTAGATATTTGTTCTATACACAATTTTAATTCTTGTTATCCACAGCAGAGGCATGTGGGGTTGTGTGTGAATTTTTCATTTTTTGATTTTCTTATTTCTTTTTGAATTTTAAAATCTATTTTACTATTTAATTATATGCTGACGATCGTTTTAATAAATAATTTTTATTTGATTTAAAATTAAAATTTAATGTCTTTAAATAACAAAATTTATTTATCATTCTGAAGTCATCTAACAAGGGCTTGTTCTACTCTAAAAGTATTTATTTTAAAAGTTGTCTAATGTTCAAAAAATATCAGTTTTTTAAAGCTCTAACTTTCAAGGTTTTGGAGAGCTTTTCATACCATTTATTTTTCTTACTAAATTACCTTGGAAATATTTTTATTTAAATAATTGTTTTTTCATTTTTAATTTGATTAAAGCTCTTTCAAATAAAAATATTAACATTTAATTTTTTTAATCCTATAAACCAAAATATATGTTTTGTTTGTGTTTATTTAAAACTAATAAAAACCATTGTTATTATAATATATAGTTTTAAAAGTATAACTATTATTATTTTATATAATAACAAAAATATAAAGATATATATTGGTATACATAATTTGTTGACATATTTTTCGTAAAAATAGTTAAACTTTATTATAAAACGTGACACATCTATTAATAATAAAATATGGATTCAACATATTTATAGAAGTACACATTAATAATTATATATATAAATAACTATTTTAATCATAATTTATCAAATGTCTAATAATAATTAACCATCATAAATGACTCACAAGTAATAACTAAAGTAAAAAGGTTCTTAAACTTTTATTACCTCAGCAGTTATTTTATTTGATTTAATTAAATTTTATATTTAATGATTTTAGTTTTGATTGTAAATAATAAAATTCTTGTGATATTGTTATCCATATGAAGGGAGAAAAAGGGTTAGGCAGAGCTTATTCATTATCTTCTTTGTTTTGTTTATTGCTGAAATATTACCAGGATATCGCGTTTTCAAATAAAAACTAATAAACTGCAAAAGGATAACGCAACAGAAGAAAGGCCCCATCAATCAGTCCTGTCCGTGATGAAAATATCACTACTATGATTATTTATATCTATAAATCCCCACGGCTTCGTTTCCGATGGTTTAGAAATGGACAGATAAACAAACCCCAGCAGCCTAGCCGAAGCAATGATCAAAGCATTTCTTACACAAAAGTTCTGCATGGACCACGATCAGAAATAATAATGAGAATCAGGCATGTATAAACGGTGACGTCATAAAGGATAACGGAAACTGGAAGATATGGTACCGGTCAGAATCATAGACAATGACGCCATATATTTAATTAAGCAAACCAGCAAATGCCCTATATAAAGACACACTCGTACACTGTTTACTGATATAGCTGTGTGGGCTCGTGCCAAACCTAGCGAGTGTCACTCGGTCAAGACGGCGCCGTCAGGTGATCATCTGGCCATGCAGCATAGATGGAGATGTTTCTCAGCAGGAGAGAATCTCCCAGATGATAATTTCTCCAAAAATGGCTGCTTAAGCAATCATTTATATGCGTTTTTCTTTTGTTTAATTCAAAAGATTGTTTTTTTTGTGCCTATAAATTGCTTTTACAGTCACTTTCATGTTCACTTGCTATTTGTACAAGCATATATCGTCTTTTGGTCTGTTTTAATATTTATAATGGCTTACTCAAAAACCATGATCTACTTTGTCATGGCGTTTTTGCTTTTGCTGGTGCTTATGGAACAATCTTCTCCAGGTCTGGTCTCTCTTTTGGATTTAACCATATTATTTCCTGATATATTATCCATTTATATGTTTTATTTCCTTCTTTTGTTTTGACAGCTGCAGGTTGCCTAACCGGGCAGATCAGATGCTTATCGTCAGAAACATCTTCACTGGATATTGTTCAAAGCAGAAAGGTTTGCTTCTACACAAGCTAAATTCTTTCTGTCATTAACTATTCCATGTTAGCCATTCTGTTTTATATTAGAAGTGTAATAATTGATGTTAGCTTCCCATGCGTATGAACAGATGCTAGTTGTTTCGATGGAATCAACGAACAACGTAAAAGGTGAGAAGAAGTTGGTGGTGGAAGAGTTGAGAGCGGTTCCCTCTGGGCCAGACCCTTTGCACCATAATGGGCGTGGCAATCCCAATCACAGTTAACCAAACTATACTAACTTTAGCTCGCACAGTAGTTTATTAGTTTTGCAACGTTTGGCTGTGCCAGTTGGTGATGTTTAAGTTTCTTTTTCGTTTATCTCCGGGGAGGGTAACTCTCTTAATTTTGTACGCTTATGTGATTAATAGATGAACTTGTACGGATGAAATTTCCTTTCTCACACGCACACACACACATATAATAGATGTACCATGCCTTTCTTGTTTCCCTTCAGGTGGTGAACACTGTTACCTACATTTTGATTTTATTTTTTAAAAAATAACTGGTGACGTAAATTAACCATCTAACTAAACTTAATACTTAAGAATTTAAAAGCATTTGATTAAAGGAATAGATTCTGGTTTGGATAAATTTTCTTTTCCATTTTGTCAGTACCATTGGAGATTGAGATCAGGTTAACTAAAGGCCGATCTGATACGGGGATTACGAGCCTAGTTTAGTTACGAGATGCTTGGGTTACTTTGTTAGCTGGCACGCTGTGTTAGAGATGTGACTGTTTTTAGGTAGGGTGGTGACAGTGTCAAAGTCCAAAGTAATGACTATTTGTGTGTTTCCTGATTGGAATAGAATCACAGATACTAGAGTATGACGTATGGAATATGGGTGCTATGCTGTCATAACTAACCTCAAGCTTAAAAGTATCGTCATCATTACAAGTCTTGATGCCTGTAACTTCGCTGCATCACTCTTTCATTTCGAATCATTCAGGACTTGAATCTTCAAGCTTTTTTTATATTTCTTTTAGATAAAACAAGCTACTACCACAACATCTTTCTTCCTTGTAATCTTTTCGTAACGTGAAATAAAAGCTACGACAACATTTTCATTCTTTGTAATGCGAAATATAAGCTACAGCATCTTGATGAGCGCAGGAAGAACCATTGAGGCTCCATCAAATTGTAAACTGCATATGTCAATCATACTAACGCTAGTCCATCTATAGTTACATTGGTTATAGTGAAATAAATAAATAAGAATGTACAATAAGATTTTTTTTCACAATCGTTTGTCAGAAACAGTAATTGAAGTTTAAAGCCTAATTTATTTGGATTTCTTGAGGAATACTTGTATCATTAGACTATATTATCATTGACATTTACAATTAGATTTAGTATTTTTTTCATGATATATATAAATATTGAAATCTCGCTCATGAGTTATAATAAGTGTTGGAATTTTGTATTAGGCAAATAAAATAAGATATCATATAAATTATATTTTTTAAAAGAGATCCAAAGTAATCATTATTACACTTTACAAAATCCAGATTTACCAAGTTATCATTATTGCATATTGTTATACATCTATTTCAAGAAAACTTGCTGATTAATTCTTATATATTATTGTTGGGCTTCGATTAATTTAATTAATTCAAATGCTGTTTGAGCTGATTAAAATTAACATATTAATTAGTTAATTTAATTATAAGAAACTGGAGTAATTAATTGGTTTATTAATTATGACAAGCTCAAAATAACTAATTAGTTAATTATTTATTAATAGCTTAAATAGTTAAGTTAGTTAATTAATTATTTCGTGGATAGACTGCTAATTAACTGCTAAACGGTTAATTTGTTTTTAATGGAAAGTGGGCAGTTTTTTCTAATGGACTGTGGGACTTCATGACAGATTTTCTAATTTCAACTCTGATAAAAGGGGATCACAACACAGGAAAAGGGATCAATACAAAAAATCAGAAGAACAAAAACACAAGGACTTCTATTTCAATTGAACTTTCTTTTTGTTTATTCATAAACTTTCAAGATGATTCCTTAGCATTTATTTTTAGTTTAATTATTATCTTTCGTTCAATACAAGTAAATTCCTTGAAGCTATTTTTCATTTTCTCGTCTGTTCTTATTTATTGTCACATTTCCTTTAGTATTCCTCAAACTATTTTGATTGAGCTATTAGATACATCCAAGCAAATTGTTTCAAAGAGGTTGAGAACTCACAATTGTCCGGTGTATTTATTGAGGTTTAACCTCTGACATGCCCGCATTAATTATTTCTAAATTTGGGTCAAACAATTATTCATTTAATTTTTTAATTATATTACTTATTATATATTATTGAGTGTTAATCATTGTGATTAATGTAGATTAGGAAAAAACAGCAGCTGTTCATTAGTTTTTCGAGGATCACAGGTTAAGTTATCAACATCAAAGTTGCTAAATATTATATTTTGGATTATAATTTATTTATATATGTGTATATATCTTGAAAAATATTATTTTGTATTTTTATTTAGCTCAAAATATGATATATTTATAGGTTTTTATTAACTCTATTAATTATATGCTTATATCATTAACAATATTTCATCATATGGATGTTTTATTTATTTTTTTTAATTTGGTTTTTACTTGAGAGTGAATTATAGGAACATATCATGCTAGTAAAGTTAAGAGTATGATTATTTGAATATGATACATTCAAAATTTTTGAAAGTAATTTTCATATTAATATAAATTCAAGGGTCTAAGTATTTCTGTTATAAATATAAAATGTTTAGTTAATTTTCTAAAATAAAATTTGATTAGTAATCATATACTTCTTAATTGAAATTTGAAGTGCTTCGCTGTAACATCTTGCATCATTTATAATTCAATTGGAAATTTTGAGATAAAGTTATTCTATAACAAAAATAATTAAACAAAATAAATTTTAAACGAATACTAAATGCTCTAAGCGAGCTTCTTTTTATGATTTTCTTTTTCAAATACATAGTTGAACATTAAAAAATATTATGTAAAATAAGAACCCATTAATTTTTAGAATAACGTTTAAGGGAGGAACTTGGGAATATCATTTAGGAGCATATCATTTACAATATGTTGATAGGTTGTTGAAGTTGGATGAATCCTGTCCCAGAATAAGAACTTGGAAGGATCTTTACATGGTGGAGTCACTTATCACACAGAAATGCTTGTTTAAGTATAGTACTTCCACAACACCCATTATTTGTTTCCGTAAGACCTGCCCATGTACACGCCATATAAATAAACTAACTCCTTTAGACATAACAGTTAACAGTAATCATTGCATAATTAGACATACCATATTTTTCAGGATTTGCGATCGCATCAACTAGAGGGAAAAAAAAATCATTGTAGATAATCTTTGTGTTTGGGAGAGTTTCTTGTAATCGAGATAATAGATTGATAAGCTTGTTGTTGTAATCCAAAGAGTACATGTTCTGCTCCTCCAAGCTATATTTCAGCAAAAACGGGTCCAAAAGTCTTACCCTACTTTGAACTGGTAAGGAACCAATTGGAGGGACCCCTGCCACAATAATGAATATGACTCCGAGATTGTATAATTCCTGATGAAATATTTAAGCCCATATTAACAACATAATGTAAACAACAGTAGAAATAATGAAGTTATTTAGTAACAGATAGATGTAGTTCTTGCCTTTATAAAGATTTCGACTTTATCTAGTAAAACACCTACGTATTGTCTTGCTGTGAATTTCAATCTTCTTGTAGGAAAGTCATAAATATTAAAAATGAAGTCATTTGTTCCACCAGTTACGACCACTAAAGCGCCATTAATTATTTTCATAGCCTCATCTTCTCCAACAATTCGCTTAAGCCTTATTATATAATCCTTGAACATGTTAATTTGCTTTAGAATTGGAATAACGTTAGTGAGAATAATGGTTGCATTATCATAACCTGATCCAGCCGATGCAAAATTAATACCAGTAGTAAGATCATGATCAGAAAGGTTAGGATCCAGAGATGGAGGAACAGTTCGTTTGATTCCAAGAGCAGAAGCCAATAGGTCAGGAATAAGTTTTCCATTAGAAAATCTACCTGTAGGGTTACCACCATCGAAGTCCTGACCATAGGGGTAATAGTTGCTCATCATGATAGTCTTCATATAATTATTATTGCCAGTATCTAATATAGAATCACCTAAGAAGAAAATTGCTGGGAACTTCGGTAAGATAGAACTAATGTTCATGGTGAGAGCATTGCAACATATACAAGAGGAGAAAATTGCCAACATGATAATAAAGTGAATGCTAGCTATTGACATTGCTATAATGAATAGAACTGTTATGTTAATATTTCCTACAATGCATATGTTTTTATATTCATTTTTGTGTATTTTTAATCCCAATGCATTTTGCATATAGTTCAAACAGAAACACAATTTGGAATGGTGTTTTTATCTTTTCAGTAAATAAACCTAAAACAGAATAACAATTTGATCAAAAATTTAAGAAATACTAATTTAGAAATATTTTTAGTATATCCAACAAATCACTGAGACTTTTGTTTAAGACTTTTGATTAGATCATCATCTGTTTCTTTTTTAATATAAAAAATAATCAATTTTACTCAAAATAAAATATCATTAAAATCATATATAACATTTGAAAATTAATTTATTTTATAGAGTTTTAAACTAATATAAACATTTCCATTAATACATGTTAAAACTAATATATATATATATATATATATATATATATATATATATATATATATATATATATATATATATATCCCCTTTAATTTTTATCAAAATTATTTTTTAAATCTAATTGTATATAAAAACTAATTTTTATTTCAAAGAATTCTGTTTAAAGTCAATCATAATACTAATTTTATCTATTCAAAATAAATCTAAAAAATTAATTAATAATAACAGTAATTTATAAAAATTAATGTTTATCTAATTTTATACAAAATACTAATAGTTTTAAAATGTAAAACTAATTTTTTGTATAATTTTATATAAAATAAAATAAAATATTTTTTTTAATTTATTAAAACTAATTATATTTTATTTTAATTATTTAATAGTAATAATAATATTATAACAATTAATTTTTATTTAAAAATATTATTTCAAATTAAATATAAATATAAATTATTTTTATTATCTAATAGTTTAATTTGTTAAAACTAATTTTTATTATCTAATTTTATATAAAACATAACATATAAATGATTAGTCTTAAGAAAATAAAATTTTATTAAAAATTTAAACTTATTAAAATTGAATTAAATTAATTTTATAATTTAATAGTGATAGTTTTAATTTATAATAACTAATTTTAATAATAAAATTATATAAAGAAAAGTATTATTTATGATTATTTTTAAAAATATGATGTTTTTATTAAAGTTACAAAGATCCCACATTGTTAAAATATAATTTAACCTTTTCAAATTTACACTATAAAAGTCAAGCAAAATAAATTGAAGAAACATAATTTTGTTAAATTTTTAACTAATACTAATATGAAAATAAGAGGGAATAAGAATAAGTAAAATGATGGTTTAACTATTATTTCTAAATTTATTAAAACTATTTTAAATTTTTTTTAATTATATAATAGTAATAACTTTAGTTTATAACAACTAATTGTTATCTAAAAATTTTATTCAAAATCAAATATGAATGTGAATTATTTTTATCATCTAATAATTGAATTCATTAAAATTAATTTTCATTATCATAATTTTATATTAAAAAATCAACATATACATGATTAGTTTTAAGAAAATAGCATTATATTAAAAATTCTAAATTTGTTAAAAGTAATGTTATTTTATTTTAATCATATAATATTAATAGTTTTAGTTTATAATTACTAATTTTTATAATAAAATTATATAATAAAAAATATTATGTATAATTTTTTTTAAAAATGATATATTTATTAAAGTTATAAACATATCTTAAATTATTAACATATGACTTAGTTTTCCAAACTTACACTTGACAAGTTAAGTGAAGTAAACTAATGGAGCATGCTTTTAAAATAGAATTTTAAATAACATTTATAATAATAACATTGTAAAGAGATAAAAAGTCCTATTATAAAAGTGATGTATCATAATATAATTTTATGAGAGT
The DNA here is from genome assembly GCA_948192965.1 of Dalechampia spathulata. Taxonomy (NCBI): domain Eukaryota; kingdom Viridiplantae; phylum Streptophyta; class Magnoliopsida; order Malpighiales; family Euphorbiaceae; genus Dalechampia; species Dalechampia spathulata. The sequence continues at coordinate 9,136 of CANYBF010019880.1, read as the reverse complement.
TAAAATTATATTTGATAATACAATTTTAAATAATATGTATAATAATAAAATTATGTATTATAATAGAATATTAGTAAGATTAAAATTATGGGTTGCAATGAAATTTTTAATAATATATATAATAATAATATTTAACTAAAATTAAAAAATATTATATAAAATAACATAAACAATAAATTAACTAATTAATACTAATGTGTTATGTAATTCTAGTGTGTCTGCATATATATATATTCTTGATTAGAAATCTTTGGATAGTGCACATACAAGTAAAGGAAGCACACATTTTCTTTTACCAAATTCAATTTTTTTATTAATGGTAATTAATTGACAATAAGTAATGCAACTACATTCTCCTAATTATTTCAATAATTTAAATATTTACTAAAATTAATCGATGGAAGTATAACCATAATCAAATGGACTATCACACCCAAACGGTGAAAACATACTCCTGTAAAATGATTAACAAAAACTATGTAGTTAGGAATTCATTAATCATTCTACAAAGGACCTGTAAATTTTTTTATATCGCTAAAATATACTTAGTCTGCATTTATAACTATTTGTTTTTATAACCTGTGACTTTATCCTGTCACCTATTCGTATAAAATATCCATATATAAAATTATGGTATACCATTAAGCAAATACTAAACATATAACATTCTTATAATTTAAACAAGCCACATGTTTGAAAATTTTCATTTTTCTGTTATTTTACAAACACAAAATATTTTACTACCTATAATTATACAATGATAGTTGCATAAACAAAAATGACCACTAGAAATACTACCAAAAGTATATTTCAAGGATTGTGTAATGCTCGAAGTATCCTAATTGTATTAGTGCCTTATTGATCTGGATGCTCCTCTAATCTACTTTAACATGCATTCATCAAATGATAAATGCTAAGTATAAAACTCCATGGTGTCTATTAATAATTACGCTGTAAAGAAAATTCAATTGTTTTTTTATAATGTAAATGTAAGTAATGAATAAAAGAATTTAATGAATAACATAGTAATTTTTTGCAATTAATATGGTAGCTAACTAAAAAACACCATAAATATTAGATTATCATTAAATAATCCTCTATAATTAACCCTATATATATATATCATCCGTGACTTTCATGGATCGACCATATTATCCCTTTGTATATTAATAAAAGAATAATGACATGCTTAAAGTCTATGAATGCAAATAGGAATTGTATTCTTCTTTTCTCGTGGTAATGGTATGCTATATGATAATGAATGCGATTATGCATTGCATTCCTCTGTTCTCCGTAACTTCATTATTTTTTTATGGCCACATCAATCTCTTTATCTGATTATGCATAATATATACTGAGTATATTTTTGATCTTTTATTTTTCTAGTATATCTTTATATTTTTTTTGTATTTGTTTACAGTTTTCATATTTTTTGCATTTATATCATTGTATCTATATCACTGTACCTTCCTTATTCCTCCAAAATATCATACTAATGATGTAAGATGCATGACTTATACCTTTATCATGTATGTTTATGCATAATGTTGACTTAACTGTAAAATAATAACATTTCAATATATATATATAACGTATCCAATAAATAAATATTCATAACATTATACAATGGTATACTTGTAATTAACAAACCTTTACATTTTACCTATAAATCTCATTTATAGATAATTAATATTAGACACAAACTCATTTTCACTTTTCCTTTATCCTTCTACAAAGTAGGGGTAGTAATCATTATGTCCTCCTCACCTGTTTCATTTAAACTCCTTAATATTTTGAGTAAATAAATGTTATCGATACTTAATCTATCAACCCTTATACTTGTTTTATTATTTTATTGTTATTATTTTTTTATATGCAATTTTCAATGTTAATTAGTTAATTGCATGAATGAAGTGGTGAATTCATATATGTACTATCAGTTGTATACACCATTTCCAATTTACTTCTAAACCTCAAATCATGTGATAATTTTAGATTAAGTCTTATTTTATGGAGTGTTTAAGAATCATCAAAGATATATCATAAACGCATATGCATATGTATTAAATTGTATACTTAAGTTATAATTCTAATTTTTGTATGATTCTATGTCCTAAGTATATTTTGCATGTGACATGTTATGGTTTTTATAAGCTATATATACATTCCACAACCAATGTGTTTTAGTTAAGCCAAAGAGTTTGATATGCACCTAGTAAGTCTCTTTTTGGTTAACTAAGGTGTAAGGTTAAATTTCCAATTTTTATAATATATATTACTATTTCATATTTTAATATAACTTATACATATATTTGGTGGTTGAGTTTATAAGTTTAATTTAGCCTAATTGATGAACATACTTTTATTAGTGCTAATAAAATTTTATGCAATTTAGCATATGATCATGTGTAAAGCAAGTAGTAAATTCAAGCTTTTTATGTTAGAGTCTTTCTTAACATACATGGAATTTAATGATAAGATGCATTCCAACTAAGTAGAATTTAAGCATATGAATCCTAACATACTTAGACTTTTGAATGAGTAGGTGATCTAAAACTGTCCTAAGAAAGTGTATATGAAATACTTAATCTTCCTTACTTCTAGTGTCTTTATTTATTATTTCTTTATTGTTTATATTGTCCTTCTAACATGGCAAACCATTCATAATTTATAACCATAGTATTTACAAGGACTCCATTCAATATATTCAATTCAGTAGTTCAAACTTAATTATTTTATACTATGTTTCTTCTAGTTTATTACTCATACGATCCAATGCCATTCATGGTTGGTGAGTCTTCTACTTTATTATATATAATCCATCACACACATACACAACCATGGGATGCTATTAAGATGAACATTCCTATTTATTTATATTTGTATTCCATTGGCTCATTGGCATGTAAAATCTTTAATTAATTATTTTGAATTATCATCAAATATATTTAATTGGGCGCATAATAAGTTGATGACTAAACCAGTTGCAATCAAGCTTCATATCCGTAAGGATTCAAATTTTTTTAGTACACCTAATGTATATATAAATGTTCTAGTGCTTAAATAATGACTACATAATAGTCTGAGGTAGAACAATTAAACATACATGCATTAAACACTTATAAAAAGGGACATGAATATGATATAGTATAAGAATATTCTATGGTTGTTTAATGACTATACTTAACACATAAATCTTGTATTATAATATAACATTTTCCAACCATAAATAACCATCCTTCAACGTATAATATGCATCCCATTTAGGATGTATAATAACATTAATTACTCGTATTTATATACCACTTAAAAAGTTGTTTAAATATCAAAGTTCCAGCAACTTACTTCAAAGATTATCATACTTTAAAAGTCAAGTCATTAAATACCTCCTTGACTTTGATTTAACAAAGGAATTGCAGTCCAATCACTTTTGATTCTAATTGTACAAACCACATTCAGGTTCCTAACATTTAAAGAGTGTATTTCCAGCTCCCCAAATTGTCCCTCTTCTAACTATATAGTAAGTTAACTATATACACTAGCTCATATACTAAACATGTTGAGAAGGGAGTACAAACTTATCGATTCAATAGTATTATAATCCACCTAATAAAATTATTTATTCACTTTAAAGTTTGGCCTTGTTAACATATTAATAAAAGTTAATTAGTAGCTTATAGATTAACTAATAACCTCTGGTTCAATTTTAATTTCTTGTTGGGATTAACATACAATAATACATGCAACAGACCAAATTTTTTGGCTCATAATTCATTGACTCATAGCTCTTTTAAAATTTCATTTCATCATTCAATTTAATAGTTAGCACATACATTCTAACCACCACTACAACATGTTTAAAATATTACTTACCTTCATTGTAACAGAGTAACACACACCCTTCCTTTAACCACCCACTCCCAGCGCAACTAACTTATGGCGTACCACCCATTGCAGCCCTTCTAAAACTCTTGTTAAAGCTCAAATGTGCTAGTTCTAAAGAGTATGATGAGATCAATTAGGTTAGGTTCTATGTGGCTACACATATACTCCTTCAAAAACTCAACTCATTGCCTTAACTAACCATCCATTCTCTAACTTTTTTAAGGTGGCAAATTTTGTTCTATCCCCCCTTTAATTCTTCTTACCTCCAGTCATCATTCTTTATATCCAACTTAGGCTAATTTTAGTCTATTTAGTCAACAGATTTAACTTAGGTTGATTCCTCAACTAGATACTTATTCCCTTTCAACATTTTATATTCTCATATTACTCACAATCCACTTAACACACTATTTCTTATATATATATATATATATATATATATATATATATATATATATATATATATTCATATAGATTTACTTTTATAGTAGGAACCTTAATGGATTTTAATATATGATTCATATTTATTCTCGACCAATTGTTATTTCATACCATAATTAACTTTTTAATATATACACCCTTCAATTTGTATATGACAATAATAGTCATTTAAAGATATTTAAGCATATGTAAATAATAAATAATATAGTACTGATGTATATTCATTTAATTCTTTACATTTCAATTGAGTTATAATTTAAAATTTCTATCTTAATCCAATCTAACTTAAGTTCATAATCCTCATTTAATAATTAATTCAAATTTACCTCTATACTTCTTAACACTATACATAACATTTATCAAGCTATTAATCTCATTTACTTAATGATTATTCTAATAATTTAATCATTATAATCTACAAATATAACTTAATGTGCTTACGTCCGTAATTAAAAGTAATAATTAAAGTGGATGTGACATTTACTATAACATTTTTCTAATTTATTACTTTATCATTATTATTTATAGCTCTTATATATGAAATGATTCATGTAACAAATGTAAAGTTAATAAAATATATACAACAAAGAAAATCAATAAATAGTAGTAACATTGTAACATACCTAAATTGCAATGTAAGTCATTACTTTTCTTAAATATTCAAAATATTATCACAATATGAAGCATGCGTACTACTCATATTGGTGCACATAAGAGGGAAAATACTTGGTTTTTCAAGAGATTATTACAATATGTGAAGTAGTAAATAAATTAACAGTTACTTTTTATTATCATGAAAATGTAACTTGAACTATAAGAAAGGGCTATATAAGATCATAATGACCTTGATATATATATATATATATATTCAAATGAGTTCAACTAATTTAAAGTTTTAATCCATTAATCTATTTAAATATTAATAAAATAAAAAAGAGAAAGAGATGGATGGAGGTTTGTAATTTAAATAGGTATCAACCATTGACATTAAGAAATGAGAATAAGATCAAGAATCAATAGATTTAAAAGATGTAAAAAAAAGAGAAGTTTGGCATTATATAGTAGCTTTATCCTTAGACATCTTTCTCCATATACAAAACATCATTAGATAGATTAAACAATTCCTCCATTTATCTCACATAGTTTAGTTTCATTAACATAAACAACAAATATCCTTTTAGTGTATCAAGCAGAACCTTATTATCATCATCATAACCATGTTCGTTTCCTAAGCTTCACCTTCCTTCCAGGATTTGCTTGAGTTGGCTTATCAAATTTTGTAATACTTGTTTCTTAATAAAAGGTTAAGAAATTAAAGTCTTAAAAAGGAAAAAAAACCAAGTTAAAAGGAGAGAAGAGAGTGAGTAATTTATGTTATATGATGGATATCACTCTCTATCAAGCATGTACATGTTATATAACTAACAAATTTAGATGTATACATACTCAAAGTTAAAGTTAGGTGTGTAAATGATTATCCTAAATTCATGTGTTTATTTCTAGCATTTTTAATATTGTTAGTGGTATTTTTATAATATTTATTTACATTTTATTTTATTTGGATTTTAATTTAGCTGTTAAGTGGATGCAATTAGAATAGAAATTCAGAATTAATGTAAGAAGAGAAAGAAATAAGCTACTATCATGACTGTAAAGCAAAAGTCACCAATGTGACCCAAACACAGAAAAGTTTCTCTCACAAGCTTGAATTTACCTTTCATGGTTGTGAATTTTGTTTAGCTGATAACAATTGGAAAAACAAAAATAGAAGCTTTAAAGACACCTGAAAGTTACAAAATTCAACTGTTGGGTAGTCGCGTAACAACTTGGATTGGAAGATTGATGGCTGTATGAAATTAATGGATAATTACTCACCCTAGTCTCTTCAATAAAAGAAGAAGAAAAAAGGAAATAAAAAAGGATAGATTTGAAGAGAACAAGAGGAGGGAGGCTGGAAAGAGTTATAAAAAATAGTTTTAGAATTATTTTCTTTTCTTATTAGAACATTATATTGGTGTGTTGTTAAATTTCCTTAGGGATTAATACTTAAACCCTCTTAGGTTAGTTTATGTTCTTATTTTTGTTTTATATTACTATGAATGCTATTAATCTTATTCTTCTATTTTAATTAGGAAATTGAATAACCCCTGTTATGTTATCAATAGGAGTTACGTGTATAGTTGAATTAAAGCATTCAAACTAAGAGTTCCCATAAAGAGATTTACATTGTCAAGAATTAGTTCCCCTTAACGGATCACTTAATAGTTTGATTAGAGTGAGATAAAGGAGAATCAGGAGGTTCACTTGACACTTTTGAAAGAATTTAGTCACCACTGTCTTGGGAGGGAAGTTTTGATGCAATCAGATATCCTGGGGTAGTAATCAACCAAATTTAAATATAAATTTGACTCAAGTGTGATAAAGTATTGATTCTTAAATTTTTGATATTGTTTAATCTTTAATTGCAAATTGGTAGTTTATGATTTATTTTATTGTCTCTTTAAATTATTAAATTAACCTCTAGAACTTATATTTTTAGTTACTTGAATAAATTGAGCTAGATTGTAGGTGGATGAACTAAAGTCCTCGTGGGATTGATAACCATATTACAATAAGGCCATGCGCTTGCAATTTGGTTTTGTAGTGTGTTTAGATTTTCATTAAGTTTTTAGTGATATTGCCACAGACTTGAAGTTTGACACCATACGAAGAATAGTAAAATTTGATTCAAGTTTTTTATTTTTATTTTTATTTTTTTTATTAATTTTATTTTCTTTTGGTTTGTCTTAGGCGTATGATTAAGAGAAAAACCAAAAAATCATAATCATTACTGAAGGGGCTTTATGTAGACTTAGCCAAGTTTGAAAGGGAGAATTGGAAGGCTAGTAATGGCAAGACTTCTCAAACTCCAATCGTAATGGTGGAAGAACAACAAACATTGATGGATATGGTGTGATCAAGATTTAATGCCAATCAACAAAGTGTTATGAGACCTTTGGTGAATGCCAACAATTTTGAGATCAAGCTAGCTTTGCTTCAAATGTTGTAGTCATTCATCCAATTTTTTGGATTACCCAATGAAGACCCTAATATTCATATCATAAATTTTCTAGAAATTTGTGATACTTTCAAATACAATGGGGTTTCTGATGATGTTATCCATTTGAGGTTGTTTCCTTTCACTCTAAGGGACAAGGCAAAAGTGTGGTTAAATTTTCTCACACTGAGATCTATCACCATATGGAATGAATTGGAGCAAGCTTTTCTAGCAAAATACTTTCCATTGGTAAAGATAACAAAGATTATTAAGGATATCACAAATTTCTAGCAAATGTATGGAGAGTCACTTTATGAAGCTAGAGAGAGGTTTAAGGAATTACAAAGAAGTTTTCCTCACCATAATGTTCCAAGGGAATTGTTACTCCAAACCTTCTACAATGGAGTTAACACCATAGCTAGAGGCACCATTGATGTTGCTGTTAGAGGATCCTTGATGAAAAAAACAATTGATACATCTTATAAGTTGCTTGAAATGATGTTAGCTACAAATGCTTTATGGGTATTCGACATATCCAAAACTACTGTGAAAGAGCAAAAAGGGTTTTGTCTTTAAACCTTGTTGTAGCCTTACAAGCTAAAGGTGAAGTATTATTAAAGAAAATAAGCAGTTTGATGGTGAACCCATCTAATTTTGTGGTCATAGTTCAAGGGAATTACGAGTTATATAGACAAGTCAGACACTACACCAATGAGTGTCCTTTCTGTAAAGAGACCAAGTAAGTAAAATTCTTAGGAAATTTAGGAGTTGCATTAGTTCATCTAGGTAATAATCCTTTTTCTAGTACCTATAATCCAGGATGGCGAAACCACCCCAATTTTTCTTAGAGTAACAATAATGTAGGTGTAATGATGAGAGCACAACCAGCTCAATCTCAAACTACTTTTGAATCTAAAATGGAAAATTCATGGAGGTAATTGGAACAAAGCTTTCAAATTAAGGAGAAAGTCAAAAGCACATGGAAAATAAGTTTGATCAAATTGCAAGGAATCATTCCTCATCTATACATAATTTAGAAGTGCAAATGGGTCAACTTGCAATGGCACTAGCTCAAAGGAATATTGGAACACTTCTAAGTAATACAAAGCTAAATCCTAAAGAGCAAGTGACTGCTATACGATTAAGAAGTGGGAAGGAAATTAAAATTGTATAAAAGAGACAAATTCAATGTGAAATTTCTGGAAAAAGTTACTGTCATGACCTTGAAGAGAAAATTCACGTTGATGATAACTTTGAAAGACATATTGATGGAGAGAAAAATCATTATCATGACCCTAAAAAAGAAAATCACACTCGTGACAAAACTGAAAAGGGCAAAGAAAGGCACTATCATGACCATGAAAAAAAACTTCACTCTGGCGACAGTCCTGATAATAAGAAAGAAGAAAAAGTTACACTACATAAGTATGTTTGTCGCACCCTAATTTTGGACCGGCTTGACTCAGATCGAGTCCGGGATGATTTTGGACCATTTCGGGTTGGTCTTGGGCCATTCCAAACTGATTCAGATCATTCCGGACCGTTTTGGGCCAATTCTAGCCCATTTTAGGACGACACGTGCCACGTATGTTTTAGCCCCACCGCATATGTATAAACATACGCGATCACGTATGTTTTAGGGTTTAGCATATGTTGACATACGCGATCGCGTATGTCTCCGGGGCAGCAATTTTAAAAGCTTAGGAACTCCATTCTGAAGGGGGTTGGCACTTTGAGAGCTGCGGGATTAGGGTTTCTGACGGCTACAAACTT
>CANYBF010019874.1:0-19693 GCA_948192965.1 Dalechampia spathulata | reverse complement strand
CTAATAAATATAAATAAAATAAATAGTATTTATTGTCAAATTAGGCATTAATTTATATTTTTAATTTATTAATTTTAATAATGGTATAATTATTTAATATTATGTTAATTAATATTAAAACATTCATTTTCCAAATTTAATAAGATATATATTAAACAAAAAATTATTTTATTATTTTTATTTATTAGATTAATCTTTATATCTATTTTTTAGAAATTTTCAAAAGTAATATTTATCTTTATATAAATTTTAAAAAATAATATTAATTTTTCAATTAAAATTAAAAAAGTAATACTTATCTTCATGTAAATGTTAAAAAACAATATTTATCTTTGATTATTAAAATTAAAAGGGGAGGGGTAGACTTGTATTTTCATTAAAACAATGAAGATAATATAAAATATATCGAAGATTAAATTTTGCAAATTATTTCATTAAAACCTTGTATTTAGAAGAGAAGATCAGATTATTTTAAAATTTATCGCTATGAATTTCTTTTCAAAAATTTGAAGAGGTCATGGTCCCCCATCCTCTACTTCTTGATATATATTTTATTTATTATTATTAAATTTATATTAATTCGTAATTATTTTTTTAAAAAAGAATTATATATCTTACCTCTTAAAGGAGCACATTGGATGATGGAAGCATACCTTGCACATAATTCTTAGATGTCTGTAGGAAGAAGCACAATCCAATGCTTTCAAATCACATCTCCCAATGAAAATAATATCTCTTAAAATTTATAAACTTTAAATAATAATATAATTAAAAAAATATTTATATTTTAAATTTTTATAAATAAAAGGGATGCTAATTCCAATAAAACTATAATTAGTTCGTTTACATAAAAACGTAATCATACAGAAATTAAGATTACTTTCAACTATAAAATTACCCTCCATCAAATGTTGTCTCACTAATTCATATATACGGGAAAAATTATATGTAATATTGTCTTAATACTCACATCCAATTACTAGAATTAACCCAAAAGTATATGTGTGTATATATATATTGGAAAAATATGCATAATATTGTTCCAATATTAAAAAAATATTAAAATATTGTAATATGAATAAATAAATTTTAAGCTGGACGAAATAATATAAAATGAAATATTAAAAATGGGTGGAGGGATTATAGAGGAGAGCAAGGCATGTTTAAGAACATATATACTTATCATCAAAGTTAAATTGGTTTTGGGTTTGAGAGTTATGGCTTTTATTTGGATATGTTTCATATCATAAAAGCTGACAAATCAGCGTGGAAACTTGAATTCTTACAACCTTTGTTTTTGTTCTTAATGCCTTCTTCCCAGCTTAGTCAAGCTTTCTGATGAGTTTACCTGACCGCCTTAGACTTAAATTTTACTTGAGAGAATTTTAGTTTTTCGATGAAAATAACTTTCATTTTATTTCATATATTAATAATTCCTTTTCAACAAGCTCTGATCATCTTCCAATGGAGCGGATGCGTACATCAAATTACATATAAACCAATACATTTTTCTTCCGAAAAATAATATATGAAATCCCTACAAAAAAAACGAATATGGTAAGAAAAAGACAGGAGGACCAACAGGAAACATGTCAATTGTCATAATAAATGTATCACAAGCAAGTTGAATTCTACTCCATACACAACTGATCCTACAGCTTTAGCTATTAACATTAAATTTCACATCAAAGAGGAAAAGTGGTGACAAATCTGCATTTGTTGCCTCCACATGATCAGTTATATACAGTGGATCCGATCATCTCAATTTCAACAACTGTAAGCAACTCACATCGATCCTTCTCGCTTTTCTATTCTAAATTCACTTCAAATCACATATTAATTTGGAATAATCCAATATAAGAGGAAATTTAATACACCAAAGTTGACAAAAGCATATATTATATGCAGTAATACCCTTCATTATCTCTGCATAATTTATACTCTGGCAGGCACCGATTGATTATCAAGCTTAGAACATTGGTGAATCAGATGGGGAAGAATTCACCAAGTTAAGAATATTGTTCCAGTAATTTTTGTTATCTTCGTAGTAATAGCTGCCATGGCCGCCACTGTCACCGCCATTACCAGAAACTTGACCATGAAGCAAGAGATTAGTGAATCCTTCTTCCATTACATTGCCATTGCCAACATGGATACGGCAGTCTTCTGTACTGCTTAATCTTAAAGATTCAGGTGTCCATGGACGTCCATCCATGGAAATCGTTATGTCATGATGAAGACTAGACGTAAAAGAAACCGAATTCTCTAGATGATGATGGTGAGCTGAATTTCCAACGATTTTCCAGTCTTGATGATGTTCACCTTCTTCTTTGACAATTTCTGCCTCTGATGAACCTGAAGTGGTGCCAACTAACTCCATCATAGGAACAGAAATGTCTCCTCCTCCAATTCCTGATGATGCATTCAGGATTGGTGGTACATTTTCTGAGAAAGTGAGAGTAGAAGTTGGTGAGGAACCTGAACTTGAACCTAAACCTGAAGAAGGAACGTATAGTGTAGAACTAAGTTGGTGCTGTAAACAATGTGAACGTAGCTTGGATTCTCGAACCAACCTAGCTTCAGCTTCAAGCCTGGCACTTTCCCATTGAGCCATGTGACTAAGATTGGCTGCATTTTTAGATTGACCGTCGTTAGAAAGCAAGGCATCATTTTTTGGCTTGTGGGTGACAGGATCGATCCCCATTTTGGCTAGTCTTTTCTTAAGATGTGTATTCCAGTAGTTCTTGATCTCATTATCAGTTCTTTTTGGCAAGTGAGTAGCTATAGCTGACCACCTGAGAAAAAAAAAAAGAAAGACATAATAAAATCATACACTGTGAAAATCTTACAAACTGTGAACCATTTCCAAGCATTCTTTTCCTAATGAAAACTCAGTTTCCTAATTACAATGCATCAAGTTGCAGAAATGGCATGAAAAGAAAAAGCCTTCTGCGTCACATTAAAGAAATCGAAAGTAGGAAAAATAACAATGCATTTATGAAAAGATACACAATAAATGAAAATGGATCGGATATATGTCAGAAACCAGCCAAAGAAACTGCAAGCACAGTAGCAGAAACAACATGTGAAGTCCAAAACGTAGGTCAAAAAGATGAATTATATGAAGAATATTCTAATATCAAGTAGTTGTGCATAATTATTATAAATAGACCATTAATCAACATCAAGCTCATGTTAACAGGACTTTTGTTCTACAGTTATACACAAAGCTAAATCATCAGAAATATTCTGGTCAATGGAAGAAGACATGGATTCAGTTAATATTGAGGGCGCAAGAAAATTCAACAATCTATACGAAAGGAAAAGGAAAGCTGATTGAAATCATGCCTGTTGCCCAAGAGAGCATGGAGTTGAATGATAGTTTGTTCTTCTTGCAAACTGAATTTTCCTCTCTTAATATCCGGTCTTAGATAATTAGTCCATCTAAGCCTGCAGCTCTTTCCACACCTTTGAAGACCTACAATATATGTATATATATATATATATATATGATAGGATATATCTTAACAAGTTTAGTAATGCATGCTTCTCAAAAGAGCAAGAAAGGTAGTATAAATTAAAAGCACCTGCTTTGGCTGGCAAGGCACGCCAGCTTCCATGACCATGTTCTTCGATATAAGCTAAGAGCTTTTGATCTTCTTCAGGTGTCCATGGTCCTTTCTTCAATCCAACTTTGTCACAACAAGGGGATCGACCCATATTATGATAATTGCTGGTAGCAAGTGATAGCAGCAAGGGAAGGTATGTAGGTTGTTTGGTGTATATGTGATAGAAAGAAACTTAAATTGAAGAAAAGGGGAGATATATATATAAAGAGAGAGATTTCTGTGGTTATGGTAAATAAAGAAACGAAATAAATGGGATAAAGAAATTAATAATTATCAGAGCTTATTATGCACTCAAACCCATGTGACTGTATACCACCCTCAGTTTCAAGGTAACATTTGTTTGTACGGCTCGGAGATACTCGGCCAACCGTGCCTGCCCTCTTCACCCAACCCATTAACAATTAAACATTAAATATATATTTAACATTTAATATCTATTATTAGAGGGTCTACGATTATGTAACAATCATCTCTTTTTAGAATTAAATATGTTAAAAATTAAAATTCTAAAAAAATCACTTTGTACGGTTATTATCTATAGAAGGATTCATGGCTGCATATGATGATGCTAATTGATTTCATATCATATGTTACAGCTTTGTAGTCTGTAGTAGTAGCAATTAAAGGCTTGCAAAGTTGGACTAATGCAATTAGTATTAAATTTCATAACATAAAATTGATGAATAATTAAAAATAAATGATAAAATCTTTTAATATATATTGTACTATTTTATTATTTTCGATTAGGGGTTAAATGAATTTAAATCACTTGCACATGTACATACAAACTTGGCCAAGACAAGAATGATTAATTGCAGATTCTTACATGCGCATAGCAAACCCATACACATCTGAATTTCATTTTAATTTAATATTATTTCAAAAAAAAAACTCATATTAATTGGTTTGACTTTTCATATAGGTAGAAATTTTTCCTCTTCACTACTTTATTATAATGCTATTCCATTTTAATTTTATATTTTGTAGATTGACGGATATACCCTTATCAAAATAACACTACTGTTACTGATTCATAATATATTTATATTACAAATTATAATCATTTATTAAACTGATAAGTTTTAATCAAATAAACTTTAAAAATTAAAAAAATAATTTACAATTTCAATATTTTAATGGATTTTTTCTAAATTTATCAAAAATCAAACAATTTTATTTTTAAAAAATATAAAACAATAAATTTATTTAAAATATTTATGAAAAGATTTAAAATAAATTTATTTACCATAAAAATTATTAATTTTATAAAAAAATGATATTTTTACAAAAATTTTAAAAATTTCTGAATATTGTTATAAAATATAAAATAAATATATCATTTTTATTATTATCTCTATTTTAAATATCAATTATGATTTAAATTGTAAGTAAACAATATAATTTTTCAACTAAAATAAATGTATGGTTTTAAATTGTGAAGGATGAAAGTATCAAGCTTGATTTATTGTTTTATATATTTTCAGTTAATATCATTTAATATATTCAACTGTCTTGTATTAAAAGGATTAATTAAGCATTAAACTCATGAATGCATCACCAATATATATATATATATATATATATATATATATATATATATATGTAAATAGGGTTACACTATAACTCAACCAATTGAGACAGTTGGGTATTGATTAAACATAGGATCAAACATCATCTTCCGAATACAACGAAAGGCTTGTTTCCGCCATTCATTTCACCATTTGCATCACTGCATCAGCCGACTTCACCATCAATGTTTCATATGCTTTGCACGGATACGATCCCACACTTCCATGTATATGTTAGTGTAATAGGATATTTCAGATGTTTTAGAAAGAGGCAGAAGGTATTGACATGCATCTAAATTATCCAAGTGGTATTGATAGCTGATAATATATCTAAAATAGGACATCAATCTGGCTTTAAGCAGGAGTGACAATTTGAGTGGACAAGTTGTGCTAGGCATCAATCCATGAATTTAAGATTCAACTATATCAAAAATTTTAATTTATATTTAATTAAAATTTAATATAATTAATTATAATATATTTTACATGAATTATCTCATATAACGTAAAATAATATAATTAATATATAAAAATAAAATTAAAATAATTCTAAAATAAATTAATGAAATAAGATAAAATCCAACTAATAAAATAATATAATTCAATTTTTGTGGCATTATTTCAAACTTAAAGTGTACGGGCTAGTTGGTATACTTAGTTAACATGCAGTCCATAATCTATTTGAGTGTGGATCATAGTGAGGCCATGATTCTCGAGTCTATACTCAATAGAATTGATAAATTCACCAAATAATTTAATTTACTTATACATCAGCTTCATTTATCATGAATTCTTCATCCTTATATGTAATTGGTATAGAGTCATACTCTTTCAAACTCTAATTATCACTTGTACAATATTGTTTAATTTCTCAAAATCTAATTGAATTTAAATCATTTATTATTTTCCAGAATCGAATTTAGAAATTTTCATCAAAGCTTTGAGTACAGGATGCACAAGGCATCATGTGCATGGACCAGTCAGTTTCCTCGATTCGCCCAGATCTATTTCCATCTTTATTAAGTTCTCTTATTTACATTTCGAAATGCATCATTTTTACAGCATTTTCTTAATCCGAAAAGGAAAGATTCTTCTTTTCCAGTAGAGATGAGGTGGGACATGTAACTCAAAAGCTACAAACCATGATTTCAGAAGGATGAATTCCACCACACCACAGCCAACCAAATGTACTGTAATCTGGGTACTCATATACGCATTTAGAGTTGATATCTCCCACACAAAGAAAGGTTTTTGTACAATATATGAGGTATTGGAGGCCCTATGAACCCATGACTTACATTAGTGCCGAAACTAGCAGTGATCGGATCATATTAAAAGTTGTTCATAACATCAACCCTCGGAGACCCCTTGCCCACAAGTTGACACCTACTCTTAATTAACATATTTTCGAAGCTAATTTTCATTATTATTTTTTATTTCTTTTTCATTTTATAAATATTCATAGGCACTAACTTGAAAACAACTCCATTGTTATTAATTTAATCCTCTCGTTATCTCATTAAATGCTTCTGTTCTGCTCCCACGTATTAATGGTCATACTCCTTTCAAACGAATTGGGTGACATAAAATTCATATAATATAAAAAATCAATTAATTCACGGTAAATTTTAATCTATTTTACTTCTAAAAATTATAAATCAACTTTATCTTTAATACTAGTTCATCTTCAATTTTTCAAAAATAATTACAATATCATTTCAATATTATCATTTATTTTAATATTATGTAAAAATTCAATATATCATCTGCTAAAAATATAAAATAAATTTATATTAAAATTCAATTTTATATATTTTTAAAAATGATAATAATAAAAGAAAGATGATAATAGCACTCAATAGATTATTGGTCCCCTAATAATTCAAGCTCTATTTAATTGGTTTGATGAGAAATTTAATTAACTACAAAACTTTAATGATATAAAAAGAAAATAAAGCAATTCCATTAACTTATAAAAGTACCTAAATTAGGGTTTTTATTGGAAATACTTGCAGTGTTTGCCAACAAAAGTTGACACTTAATGGCGATGATCGTGACATTAGCCTCTTGCATCTTCATTACAACATCCTCCTCTATTATTCTGTTTATTTCTTTTTGCAACAAAAGAACGAATAAAAGGTACAATTGTATTTCATAATATAATTTGATATATTTATTATGATATGAAATATTTGATACGATCATTAAATAAAATAATAATAATTTAATTTAAAAGTGTGAATCAACATATCTTATATTTAACATAGAAATATAATAGTATTTAAATGGATCAAGCCATGAATAAGTTAATATGATATATATCAATATATATATATATATTGATATTATAAATATATAAATAGATGATAATTACTAAGATATAAATAAATAATCATGTTCTAAATGAATCACTAGATTAATTAGTCACATATATATATAATATTTTTAATCATATCTAATGATGAAACTAGAAAAATTGATCAGAACATTATAATTTTATAATTTATTAAAATTTAACTAACTAGACTGTATTTTATATAAAAAAATGTTATTTTCTTTTCAAATAAGAAAATATTTTCATTTTAATTAAAAAAGGTAATAAGGTCAAAAAAAATATAAATATTACAAAATTAAATCTAAATTATCAAACCAATTAACCATTAATTTTAAATTTTTATGGATTTTAATTGAATTTTAATTTGTATAGAGTTTTTTCACATCTGGGTTGATTCGTATGCTTGAGATATATACAATTATACAAGATATAGATGTTTGGAATTAGGGTGGATGGTAGCATACATTATCCTCCAAGCAAAAAGTAAGAGTAAATGAGGTGAGACTAGAAGGGTTGGAAGGATATCTTGGAAGAAATGTAGCATGAAAAGACAAAAACAAGGGACCCCCATGAAAAAGGTCAATAACAAACAGGACAAGAGCAATGGAAGAAAGCATTTGTGATGGGAAAAAGAAGGGTCTTTTCCTTCATTGATTTGATCCCAAAAGAATTCATATACAGTGGGTGGAAAGCAAGAAATGGGGAAGGACAAGGGGGTCACCCTTCTTTAATTCTATTTCCTCACTGCCAGCTCCACCCTTTTGAATGGTCCAACATTGTCTTAATTACCCTATTCATTGAATATTCATCACACTTGTATTTCTTCTACTTGTCCACGTTGCTTATTCATAACAATAGAAATTCTGCAATATTTCCTTACATTTTTCAAATATTTTTTTAAAGGTAAATATTTTCAATAATATTCAAATAATATATTATTCTTTCAAAGAATTAAATAAACTAGTCCAAGTATTGGGATAATACATTAGTTATCCAAAATAGATCGAAAAAATAATGAATGTATGAATTTTATATAATTTATAAAAGTTAAAATTCATGTATTTAAAAATCTTTAATAATAAAATTTATCAATATTGATGAATGAATAAATTAGATTAAGAATTTTTTAAAATAAAAAAAATCTAAATTTCATTATTGATGATAAAATAATAAAATTGAAAACTCACTTCCTCTCATTATAAAATTCAATAAAACTAATAAAAATAGAGTATTCAATTCAATAAATATCAATTTCATCATTTAAATCTTTTCAATGAAAACGACACCATATTGCATTTTCTTATAATTTTATAATTTAAAAAATGCTTCATGGAGCATGAAAAATTTGTTAGTAATTCATCATTATAGGCAATCAATTGCATGGCTGAACCTTAAGAGTACCTGGCTTAAGTTGCTGCTTTGCATCTGGAAAGCAAAGCAAGTAAATCCTTGTATATAAATGACGAAATCCTTTTAATAAAATTAGTTTGAAAACCATTATAAATGGCATGAAAAGTTGGCTGTGCACTTGTAATCTTACTTACCCACGTTAATGATTTTCATAATCTTGCAAGTGATGATGCCAAAATGCATTAAACATGTTTAGAATCTACTTAATGGACTTCTCCGACGTAGATACGTATCGGCTTCCAAGTCAGTAAAACATGGAAGATGTAGCAAAGTGAAACAATGAAAAGGAAAAGACCTTGTGTTTATGAGCTTTGATAGTTGTCATTAGTATTTAAGGGGCATATATTACTTATCGATTATGTATTAATTTAAAATTAAAGTGTTTGAATTAGTTATTTAATCAAAACTAAAAATAATGAAAATAAAATTCTAAACACCAACCTCTTAAACCTTATTCATTAACATGATTATAATATTAAAATTTCAAGATTTAAATAATATTTTATTAAAAATTATAACTAAGTTTAGTTTTTAATATCTTATTCATTTTTCTTTGTTGTAAATAAATATTTATATAAAGCTGAATTTTGACATGTTAACATGACATGTTTTAGAAATATTTGTTGGTTATTTTAATTTTTAGTTTTGATTTTTAATATATTAATTCTCTACATCCTTGTTTTTGATTTTTCATCCATTTATTTTCTACAGACTTTTCATATTCTTTAAAAATATTATCAATTAATTAATTATTGAATTATTACTTTTGATATTCTTTTAATATTTATATTTTATTTCTCTCTATATTCTATATATTATAAAGTTATATTTTATGTCATTTTATATTATCTCTTTTTATTTAAAGATCTTTCAATTTATACAGTTAATATTTTAAAATACTTGATTATTAAATTATAATCTTTCATGTTATTTTCATGAAAATAGTTAACCTCATCTAAATAGTAGATTTTGGCGAGTAGGATTTGAAAATGAGAGAGAATAGGTATTTACATAATACTTTTTTAAACTTTAGCTACCGAATTCTCATACATATCAAGTAATAAAAATCAGCTACTTCAAACATCACTTTCGAGCACAACTATGACGTAATGGACAAGAGGCAGTCAGCAACATCCTAGATATTATCATGCAGGTCATTTCATGCCAACCACAATACTGAGGGAGTCATGCCCCCGATGAGATTGTTCTTACAGCAAAGGAGTTTGTTTCTGTAGTTTTCTTCATGTGCATCGGGTTCCAAATACATATCCATATGAATTATTATATGTCAGACATATTCCCGACTGCTTTGGAAACCCTCCTCCAGATTTGGATCTGTTGC
Source organism: Dalechampia spathulata (assembly GCA_948192965.1). Classification (NCBI taxonomy): domain Eukaryota; kingdom Viridiplantae; phylum Streptophyta; class Magnoliopsida; order Malpighiales; family Euphorbiaceae; genus Dalechampia; species Dalechampia spathulata. Next base: position 9,409 of record CANYBF010019874.1, on the reverse strand, counting down.
TTTTCAACCAAAAACATTTACAATATATATTTATCTGGATTAATAATTATGTGCAAATATTTCAAACTGTAACCTATACAAATCATATTAAAATAGAGATACAAATAAGTCAAGGCATTAAAAAATTATTCAAATTTAATTTAATAAAAATTTATTAAAGCTTATTTAATAAGGTTGGTTTCTTAAATAAATCAAATTTAAACTAGATAATATTTGATTTGTTTAAATTTATGACCTGATTTGTAAACAAATTTGTAGAATAACTTGTTAATTTGTATAAAAATAATTTAATTTTAAATATATAATTATACATAAAAAATTTTTAATTTAATTATTAATAAAAAATTATAATTTTTTAGATAAAATAATAAAATCCTATTTGGAAGTTATATAAAAATTAATAAAAGTGAGAAACTTGTGGGAGAAGAAAAAGCTATATGGGGTTTGGCCAGGAAGAGGATTGTGCATGCTTGAGGTGATAATAAATGATATCCATAATTCACTATCACATTGAAAGCTATAAAAACATCTTATTAATATTTGAAAATGATTTGTTACCGCAAAAAATAAAACAAAAAATAAAATGAAAATCATTAAGTCACTCTCACAGTAATATTTTTGGCATGTCTGCCTTTCTTGTATATTTTCTTGTCTCAAGAAAGTTAGCTACTATATTAATTACCAATATTTTTCAAAAAATTTATACATAAATAGAAATTAAATGTTAATAAGGTCAATTTTTATAATTATAAAGTGATAAATCTTTTGGGATGTTGGATTTCACCAAACGAGTTGTGTTCTTTTTCGGAGAAAACTGATTTTTAAATTAATTAGACTCAAAATAATGATAATTAGCTCTTAAGAATTAGAAGATGATAACTAATCAAGATCGTCTCAGGGATCACTAACTACTCAATTAAAAATCAATCATAAATCCTAAATTATTCTTTCAACAATCCGATGTCTATAGATCGTCTGATGGATGTAATTTTTCAAAATTTCTCATGAAAAAGAGTAAAATGATCCCATTAAATGAAATATAAAAATACTCATAAAAACTAAATTATCATTTGGATTTATAGAAGCCATAGAATAAAAAAAAACAGCTAAAAGAAGTACATAAGAAATGGACGGGAAGAATTATTACCAAGTATTTAATTGAACCTTAAATATCATATTTCCAATCCATTTTATGCACTTATCATGTAATTTCTCTTTTTAAATTACTGTATCATGCTGCTGACAGTTGATATTCCGCATGAATAAATTTCATAAATGTTATCAACTAAATATTTATTTTACAAGTAAAAAAATTATTACAAAAAAATTAATCTTATAAATCTAAAATTCTTATGCCACATTTGAACGTATTTATCTACATAATATAGTGATGATTACATTACATATTACTTTATTTGATTACATAATATTAATATAATAATAAATACATAGATAATCATTAATACATTATAGTTTAAATTAATAAATAAATCAAAAATATAATGTATTTTTTATTACAGTCTATTCAAACTCATGTAATATACATTCAAGCTCACCCATTTCTTCTTTTTCATTTAGAATTCACATAACTCATTATAATGAATATATTATATTTTATTAACCAAACGTAACAACATATTGATAATTACAATGCATCATATTATTTGTCAAATAATATAATACAATGAATGTAATTAAAAAATCTATTACATTATAGTACTTGATTGATTACATCACATAGATTATTACAATGTATTTAACTAAGCATCATCCAAGACCATGTTTGATATATTAGAATATAATGTAATAAAAAATGTAATGTAATCATCACTTAATTATAATTTTTGAATAACAATTATAAATGAAATGTAATGTAATCAATATACTGTTTTAAATTATATAAAAATTAAATTTTAATTTTTTAGAAAAGTTATTGTTGATGTTGAATCTTAGTTTTTCAATTTTAATATTTCAAATTTTAATTTTTGATCTTGATGTTTAGTTCATCGATTATAATATCTAGATCATTATCTCAAAACTTTTTTGATATTTATTTTAAATTTTGAAGTTTAATTATGAATCTCATATTTTAATTAATATAATATAATTTTAATGTTATGTAATTTTATTTTTATGATTCTATTAATAATTAATGAATTATTGGTTAATAAAAATCAGTTTAATGTAATTGTAGAGAAAAATATAATAGTGAATACATAAAATTTGGTGTATAATCAATAATATATTAGTTTATATATATTTGATTATATAGGTATTCATGAATATAATACATCAAAAAAATTTTAATCATCTAAATAATGTAATCAATAATGTAACATAATCATCATTACATTACACCCCTCTTTGCATTCTACCAAATATGACTTAAATATAGTGACTTTTATTAGTTTTCATTATAAATTATAAATGTGGAATAAAAGAAAAACTTAATAAATATTATTCCTTTATGATTTTATAAATGTTGATTATGCCAAATAAATTACAAGAATTTATTTCTTACATTTATAAAGAGCGTAATATATTTATGTTTTCTTCTTTTTTACATCGATTATATTAAATAACTTCCACCATATAATATATTTATAGGAATTAGATAGGACAATATGCAACTCTTGGAAGAGTTGCATTGGTTCTTCTTTTTTTTTTTTTTATATTACTAATATAATATATATTATATATAACATACCAAGTATAGTATATACACATATTTTAGATTCTAGTTAACATGATATAAATGAATCAAAATCCAAATTCTAACATCTCCCACTTGTACATGATAAGTAAAATCTCATAGTGAAAAATCACTGCAATTAACAAAATACAACATTTTTATATTAGTAAATAGGTTGAGTTTGAGTAAACCTACTATTTAGGAGCTTGTATTATATATCTCTTAGGAATAACGTAACTATTTAATTCTAAAATATAAATAGAAAAATAAATAACTTATAGCATCTTAGAATCATCTTTTAAAGTTAAACATAACATCTTTAATTACTCAAAAAGAGTATGTTCAAATGAACATAACAATGTATGATATTCATGATCATGTTTTATTAGAATCTTCTCTTAAAGTTACCATAACATCTTTAATACCTAAAAAGGAGCATGTCCAAATGCACATATCAATATATAATATTCATGATCATATCTTATTGCTTATAAGTCATAAGATTGTCCTATTAATTAATATTATAAACATAATCTTTTTTCTCAATCAATAGATTAACTAAGTTTCAAGACATGTCCAATAGATTAACACAACATCCATGACCAAGGGTTAATAAGATAATCTAGTAAACATTATTTATTAATTACAAAATAGTTGTAAAAAATATAAGAATACCTAATTAAGATAATTATTAGCATGGTGGTTTCTCATAATAGAGAAGTAAGGGTTCATTCTTTTACTACTAACTTAGTTGAAAAGGCATACATGGTATGAATCATGTGGTATAGTGTTAATTTTATTTGATGTCAAATAAAATACTTTATAGATCTTAGTTCAATCATTATCCTAATGATTAACTTAAGTTCTCAAAATCTCATAAATAATAGGTTTATAAAGAACTTATATCTAGTTATTGTAGATGATTTGGATAAGGCAATAGAAATTATTGTTAAACCTCTTCTTATCTTTTATAAGGTGACACATCTAACATTTTGTCTCATTTTTATCTATTATCTTATTTTACAAGGGATTGTTTATGTGAGAAAGCCAATTTAAAACCTACATGACATCTTATTGTTGAACTTTTTAGATGTATATACATATTATAAAAGTTATATAAAGAATTAAATTAAGAAAATACTTCAATTACTTGCATAAAATTGTACAACATGTAAGTTCAATATAATATATTCAATAAAAAAAATAAATAATAAAATAACATGTATTATATATTTTATGCAATCTAAGAGTATTTATATGAGCAAAAAATACATCTATTTCAATAAATTTTTATAAGAGGATCAATAAAAATGTGATGCATAGAAATATATCACACAAATATTCAACATGTAAATATAATATCTCTAATATAGCTATATCTAGTATCGATACTATTGACACTGCATTTTTGCCCCCTACACATGCATGCTTAGTTTCTCCTTTTGGGCACGTATTGTGACTTCTTTCCTCATTGGGATGGCTTGATACAGGTTTTTGTTCTTAAAAGTAAGTTGCATACATGAATTTTATGTATTAATTTGCCATCTAGGCTTACAGTTTGGCCAAGATGGCTCCCTATCATGGGCCTCCAACTAGTTTAATTAGAGGAAAGAGACTTTGTCCCACATTGTCAACTCGAGGGTTAGCACACCTCCCAAGGCTCTTATAAATACCAAGGGTATTAGCCTTCTTACATACACACATGATATACATGATATCACTTTTTAATTCTAAGACACTAAGCTCTAAGGATTAAAATAACTTAATTAAACCTTTAATTAGGATTAGTGATAAATTGGACTCATTAAAATCATAAGCTTTTGGGGATTTGGAGGAAGGACTTCTAGCCCTAGTAAGTCATATTTGTCTTTGACTTTTCTTAATTTGATTTAGCTTTACTGTCATGTTTAGCTTATCATCATATTTAGCTTTATTACAATGTTTAGCTTATTCTCATATTTAGTTTTACTACTTTGTTTAGCTTATTGCCATATTTAGCTTTACTGTCATGTTTAGCTTTATTTCCATATGTAGCTTATTGCCATATTGAACCTGACTGCCATGCTTAGCTTACTGTCATGTTTAACTTTACTGCCATGTTTAGCTTTCTTAACATATTTAGCCTTACTACCATGTTTAACTTTCTTACCATATTGAGCTTTACTGTCATGTTTAGCATTATTGCCATATTTAGCTAAGCTACCATATTTAGCATCACTATCATATTTAGCTTCACTATCATGTTTAACTTTACTGTCATATTTAGCTTTACTGTCATGTTTAGCTTATTGCCATAAAAGATTATTTCCATATTTAGGATTATTTCCTTGTTTGGCATTTTCCATATTTGGCATTATTTGCATATTTAACACTTTTCATATTTGGAACTTTCCTTTTTTGTAAATTTTCCTTTTTTGGCACTTTTCCATATCCATGCATTAAGGCTCATGCTACTCTAGGATTTCCCGAAGTGGAGGAGATATTGCAACACATCTTAGAATTTATGTAAAAATAAAGGCCCTTATGTAATAGAATAACATTATTTTATTATTTTCCCCCCCAGGTTGTATTATTTTTACATCTCCTATGTATCCCCCTCCTATCTCTTATCCTTTTCACCAGCCTTTAATTTTAAGGTTTTATTTTATGGATGTTTTTTTATTATATTTACCATAATATATATGTCATGCTACTATGCCATGTTACATGCCACATCACACATAACTATGACATGTCATATGCTATTATGTCATGCTATGTCATCTTTGCCATGTCATATGTTATTATGCTATGTCACATGCCATGTCATATGTCATCTTATATGTCATATCATATGTCATGTCAAATGCTACTTCACATACATATCATTATGCCATGTCATGCATATGCCATGTTATTTTACTATATCATCACTTCATATGTCATACATATGTCATGTCATCCAAATACCATATAGCCTTATATGTCATTTTACTTGTCATGTTATGCTATAACGTATCACATTGTGTGCTTACTATTATGCTCTTGCTTGCTTCCCTGCCTAGGGCAATTAACTCTGACTATAATGGTAAAATCGATCTTAGAAACTCATAGAAATATATTTTTCACCACCCGAACTCATCTCTTAAGGGTTTAACTTAGCACTCATGCTATGGGTCGATGGAACCAATCCAGAACCATCCGGTGGTAACTCCCTTATGACTCTTTTGAGTTCTTATCATTCCTTGAGGTAGCCCCTCAAGAAGTCCATGCTTTCATTCCAAGTGCATCCTCGATCAATAAGCCTCACAAGCCTCTCTTTAGGATGTGGTAAAAATCACAGCTCCCAGTGGTGACTCTAATAAGGAAACATGGAAAGAATGGTAGTAACTAAGAGTTTCCATATCAAATTTCCTATCATAGTCGGATTAATTATATGCATTACATACACAGTTTATGTCTGCACACACCACCCTTATCCCGAGTCAAACCAGTGATTGTGGGTAAGTGAGTACCTTGGACTTCATTTGACTCCTCGGGAAAATGAATTTGCCTTCATCACTCGCTACCTTGTACTGTTGACTTTTGATGATTCCTTGAATGAATAGACACTAGGTATAGTTCTATATTAATGATTATATTAAGTTGAATAGGTTATGGGGAATGTGGCGGGGGACCTTAGACTGTTCTTACCATAGCAGCATTCCAAAACTAGGACCTTTTGATTGTATGCTATATGAATCAATACCTTATGATATTAGTGGATTTACCTAAAAACCAATGCATTTCCCTATCTCGTATTGCTCTGCTAAGAGTTAAAATCCTTTCATGATTCTATGATGGTTGCACAACCTCATGCCTCATCATATGGGCATTCTCTTATCATAACAATATGATAATCTTGAATTGCTTTGCTAAGGGTTAGAATCCTTTCATGATTCTATGATGGTTTCATGACCTCATGCCTTATTCTATGGGTATTCTCTTATTGCTCTGCTAAGAGTTAGAAGCCTTTCATGATTCTATAATGGTTGCATAACCTTATGCCTCATTCTACGGACATTCTCTTATCATAACAATATGATCATGTCATATTGCTCTGATAAGAGTTAGAATCCTTTTATGATTCTATAATGGTTGCACAACCTCGTGCCTCATTCTAGGGGCATTCTCTTATCATAACAATATGATCATGCTGTATTGATCTACTAAGAGTTAAAATCCTTTCATGATTCTATGATGGTTTCATAACCTCATGCCTCATTCTATAAGCATTCTCTTATCATAATAATATGATCATGCCGTATTGCTATGCTAAGAGTTAGAGTCCTTACATGATTCTATGATGGTTGTATAACCTCATACCTCATCCGATGGGCATTCTCTTATCATAATAAGATGATCATGCTGTAATGCTCTGTTAAGAGCTAAAATCCTTTCATGATTCTATGATGGTTGCATAACCTCATGCCTCATTCTACGGGCATTATCTTATCATAATAATATGATCATCTCATATTACTCTGCTTTCATGATTTTATAATGGTTGCACAACCTCATGCTTCATTTTATAGGCATTCTTTTATCATAACAATATGATCATGTCTTATTGCTCTACTAAGAGTTAGAATCCTTTCATGATTCTATGATGGCTACATAACCTCATACCTTATCCTATGGACATTCTCTTATCATAACAACATAATCATGCCATATTGCTATGTTAAGAGTTAGAATCCTTTCTTGATTTTATGATGGTTGCATAACTTCATGCCTCATTCCATTGGCATCCTCTTATTATAGCAATATGATCATATTGAAATGCTGTCAGATTTTCACCATAATCCTTTATATGATCAGGCAACGATCACATGCAAAAACTATCGCACCTCAAGTTCCCAGTGTAACTCTGGCCTAGTATCCTGCCTATAAGATATTTGGACTGACCGATCTTTATAGAGATATAAGGATGGCAGGGAGTGTTGCTGCATGCTACATGTCCACTAACCATTTTCATGTTTTTTATCCAATACGTATACATGCATACTCATACAATTTTCTCTAACAAATTTCCTTTTATAGCCATAATGCCAGATATTTCCTAGCATAGGTCATGCATACATCTTACGTGACGCATCATGTGCATCATATGCAAACATATATGCATACTAACCAATTTTGTTTTACAGCTATAATGCTTGATGTTTTCTAGCATAGGCTATACATACATCCTATGTGTTACATCATGTGCACTACATGCAAATACATACACATTCACATGCATCCATGCTAATCTCTTCTGTCATGTGTAGAAACATGTTAGGACCATAGCTTACTAAGGATCTTACCACTTTATTTGAGGCTACTACTACCACACTTGATGATGCTTCATTCACTGTAGTCCAATAGCTCATCGACCAGTCAATGGCCAAGCTTCTGTCCACTAACTTCAAAGCTCTCCTACAACAAAAAATGTAGGAGGCTCTCAGTCCTGGGGAATTCATCACTCCACCAGCCCCTATTAAGGAGAAAGGGAAGGTTTCCAACTTGTATGATATTGATATAGATGATGATGTCTCACTCTATATGCATGATATTCATAAATATGAGACTTCTGCACTATAATAGAAGATTGAACAGCTGTAGTCCGCCATGAAAAATAAGGGGATGTGCTCCAACTTATGCTTTGATGAGTTCCTTGTATGGGCTATTAGAGGGCTACCTGCCAAGTTCAAGTTACCAGACGTTCTTAAATATAATAGAGTTAGGAATTCAAAGAACCACCTTAAAACATACACCATGATGATGAGGATGACTGACATGTTATATGATCAGATTGTTCAACTCTTTTTCATCTTATTAGAGGGACCATTACTGGCTTGGTACCATAGTCTTAACAAAGCAACCACGGTCGAGTGTAAGCCATTATGCACTACTTTCTGTAAGTAATATGGGTTCAAGGCCTACTTCAATGTCACATTGATGGACTTGGAGGTGGTGAAACAGAAGCCCAATAAGTTCTTCATGGATTATTTTAGTCATTGGATGGACAAAGCTGCACTGGTTAGACAGAAGCCATTTAAGTTTGACATGATCAATAAGCTCATGATAGGATTACTGCCACTCTATTAGGATAAGCTAAGGTATCATATGTTCTATATAGTTGAGGATATTTACTCAATGGGGCTAGAGAATCGAGCAAACCGAGGGATTAAAGAAGGAGCCTTCCTTCATCAAACCAAAAGCCACCACCTTCATCCAAGCAAAACACAAAGTCCACTACATCAATGCTCTATAAACACTAAACCCTATACTCTGCAACACTACCCAAATCCAGAGATACTTAAATCTTGAGATGCTACTTTCTAAGGTTTTCAGGCATCTCTAAAAAGCCAAGCTCATCAAACCACTAGAACCAAACTTCTAAACACCACCTTCAGCTTTAGTAGATACCAAGACCTACTATCACTATGATCAACATCATGGCCATAATACCAATGACTACTGTTCTCTTAAGTGGGTCATCTAAGACTTCATCGATTTAAGTGAATTTGAGGATCCTAAAATGTTGGTAATTAAAACACTTGTTGAGCAGCGGAAGGTGAATTTTAAAATTTTCAAAGCAAGTATTTTATGGATCTTTACAACCCCATGTAATAACACATCACATAAGAGAAAAATTAAGAAGGAGGATGTGTAAAGCTTACATTAATGCTGATCTCCTTCTTTCTTGATCGT
>CANYBF010019840.1:0-36739 GCA_948192965.1 Dalechampia spathulata | reverse complement strand
TTAATCATTTAAGTTAATGCTCTTTACTTATAATCTTTTACTCCCGATTCGACTTTACTTCAAATTAAATGTTTTAGACTGTTTAGTAGCATATAACTAGTGTTTGACTCCCTCGGTCCTTGTGGACGATACCCGTTACTGCATTTTTGGGATTTATTTTATATTTGCATTTGTGTGCGAACAGGAACCATCTCATGTTTATCATTTTCAATAACAATTATGCTACCTTTCTTAGAACTACTTGAATTGAACTTACCTACGGGTTGTCTAAGATAGGATAAATGATCCCATTATCAATCAATTTGATGATTTCTTTTTTTACAACCTCTTTAAGAGCTTGGTTTAAGGGTGTGCACAAACTAAATCGAAACCACAATTTGATTCGGTTCGATTTTAAAATTTTGAATTTAAAAATATTTGATTTGATTCAATTTAAATAAATTAAAATTTTCAATTCAAAAATTGAAAGAATCGAAAACTAGGGTAAAAAAACCAAATCAAACCAAACTGATATTTGATTTGGTTCACTTTATATATTTTAAAACCAAATTTTTTGATTTGATTTAATTTCATATATTTGAAAAAATTCAATTTGATTTGGTAACCAAATCGATAAATGCTCACCCCTAGTTAGGTTGAGCCTTATATTTAAATTAAATTATTAATCATAATATTGATCGATATTAATCAGTCGTCGATAGTTACAATCTAATAAACTAGATTCAACAACTAATGACGGATCAATGGTAGTTAACATTACTCAAAATTAGTCAATAATCTTTTCAACTAGCAACAAGTTTACACATAAATATAGGAAAATAAGTTATTTATCTATGCTTTTTAGACTTATAAATATATTTACATTTATATTTAATATTATATTATTTATATTTAATATTTATTTAATATTATTGTCAGATATGTACATGTATAAAATATATTATTTCCATGTATTTGACAAAAAAAATACATGTAAATAAAATAAAAATCTAAAGACCCTAAAATTACATGATGCATGTATTAAAAAAATATAAATTAGAAGCTTATATTTTTGTAGGAATATGCAAATAAAATATTTTTATATTTTTATATTGACATGTAGATAAGATCTTTACAAATATGTAATATATATATATATTTATTTATTTATTTATGTGAATAAAATGTTAACATAATTTTCTCAAATCTAAAATTAGAGAAAATATGGACAAGATAATAATTTATTATTATTATAATCAATAAAAAAGTTAATACAATCCCTGATAATGATTCTATGAATGTAGAAATGGAATCTTTTGATGGTCTTGTCAGAGTGTATTGATTCAAGGATTTGAAAGTTTACTCTTGAATCATCTTTTATCTAATAAAGAAAATATGATGAATTTTGTACCAACATATTGTTTAAACGACTATTGCTGAAGTTTTCATATTGCTTGTTGACTTTTCATGTTCTTTCTTCTATCATATCATAAGATCTCTCTATTTATAACAATTTGAAAGAATTTATTTGTGATCATTTGATGGTCAATATTAAAATTAATGCATAACATAAATGATCAAAAACTAGTACTATACAATGCAAAGGTGCAAACGAGAAAGGAAGGCAATTGAAAGACAATTATTGTAAGAAAATTACGTAAAATTGAAGTGAAGTGGGCCAAATACACCCTCCCTTAGCTGATGCTTCTCTCAATTCCCAAAGATGATACTCACTACCTCCCAAAGCAAATTAAAGCCAACCCTTTATACCTTACAAAAGTTGCACCTATGCATTTAGAAGTTGCTTTCATATTTCCCCCGATAACAATTCATTTACTCGCTCGCTCCCTTAATAACCCTATTTCAATAGTCCTCCACACACCTTATACCCATTGGTCTATTGTTCCATCCTTCTTCTTCATGCCCTTTTCTTTCCTTATTCCCTCTTTGCTCATTCATAAATAATCTTCTTTGACACCCAATGGCTAAAGTTGAAGCAATGTTTCTAGTTATTGCATTGCTATTGATGAGTTTTCCTTCCAAATTGGTGCCACAAACTACTACTCCTTCACTCCCTGCCCAACCTACCACATACTCTTCACCTCCTCCTCCTTATGATGGATGTCCATATTCTTGTCAACCACCTCCGGTTCCAACCATAAAATGCCCACCACCACCTCCGTCGATGCCTTGGCTGCCGCCTCCCTTTTGGTATCCACCACCTCAAGGAAATATCCCATTTCCGAGTAATGCACCCCCGCCTCCAAATCCAATATTACCTTACTTTCCTTGGTATTACAAGCATCCCCCACCTTCAGAATTGTACTCGCAAGCAATTCGCGTGGAGAGAGAAGTGATAGTTACCGTCTCGTGCTTGATATTAGCATCAATAATGTTACTTGCTAGCTTCTAATTGCAGTGGTTGGGTCATTTTGCATTTAATTAACGTCGAACCTCTTTATTGTATCTCCCAACTACATAAGTTCAAAATATTCTTATAAAAGCCCTTTCTTTTTGAAAATTTACTATTTCCTCCCTAATTATAATTTAATGTGCCACTTTACATCATTCTTAACTCTGTATAATGTGCATGAAAATCTGCAATTCAAAATTCATTAAAAAGGAGGATGAAGAGTCACAGAATATACGTATATATATATATATATATATATATAATTTTTCAATGCAATTTTAAGTAAATTAAGATGTGATGTGGTAATTTTCAGGTCCAATGAGATATAAAACAATCCAAGAATGTGTCGGTGTGAGGATGAATTTAACAAAGAGCGAAGGGGTCCCCATTGCTGAGATTCCATTGTTGTTTTCATACAAGGATTTCTGACCTACCACATCCTCACTACTTCTTCTTATTCCCTTTTGTCTCCATTTCCTCCCCCATTAAAACCTACTCTCTCTCAATTCAATTGTTCAGTTGGATTCAAATTAAACTATAATTCATTAATATATATATATATATATATATTTCCATGGGAATTTCAAGAAGATCTATGATATATCACACCTTATTAAGTTAATCATTGTCCATAATACATATTCAATTTACTAACTGTATTAATCATTAGTTAGTTTCCTTATTAATTTATTATTAATGTTGAATATTTTGTGACCAATAAAAATATTATTTATTGGTTAGGATTTGTGTTATATTTTGATATGCAAAAGTACTTTTTAAATTTTTTTATTTTTTTATTAAAATTATTATTTAAAAACATAATTTAAAAAAAGAAAATAAATTATATTTTAGAATTCAATTTACATAAAAATAATCTTATAAAAAAAATTTTAAAATGAAATAATTCATTTAAAATAATTCATTTTCAACATCATAATACTATGAAATGCAACTTTTAATATTAATTAAATTTATTATTTTATAAATGTAATAGGAAATTAATAACTAGTTTTATTAATTTATTAATTAAATTTAATTGTCAATATTACTTAATAGTTAAATATTATGAATATGGATAAAAGTGAAGAAAAAGAAAAGGGAAAGAGGAAAGAAAAAGGCCTTGGAAGGAACTTTTACGTCATGAGAGAAGGAGGGGCCGAAAGGACGTCCCTTCAAATTTACTTTTCACGGTTAAAAAAACAAAATTTACTTTTCACCTTTCACGTACCGAATATTGGGAAGAGGGTAAAAGTTACAGGAGTTGATTTTGACCAAATTAATATTTCCAGTTCATAGTCCAAAATTAAATAATCTTTTAATAAATTATCAATATTATTAACAATAAAATATAATATAATAAATTGATAATTCAATTATTTGATAATCATCATGTAAGTGAGCTTCATTTCTATTTGTACATATAAAGCTGAGTTCAAAACATTTCTAAGAATTAAATAAATTAAAAAGTAGAAAAAAAAGAAGTTGAATAATAAAAAGGACTTGAATTATTATTCATAACTCCAAAATAGATAGTATTATATTATATTAATTATATCTTCACTCAATTCTCATTTGATCAAATTTTATCCAAATCGATTCATTTCAACCCACTCACCAAAATAGTTTGATTTACTTTCAATTAACACTTCGATTAATTTAATCAAAATTTTTAAAAAAAGTTATTATTTTTTTCAGAAAATATAATAATAAATTACATAAATATTATATTTTTTAATTAATTGGACATTAACTAATTTAATTAATAAAAATATTTATTTAATCTAGAAAATATCACGGTTAATCAATAAACAAGAAGCTAAGCAGAGTTTTCCAGTTCAACGAATAATGAGAAATTATTGAATTTTACATTCTAAACCAAGTGATTCAACTCAACAGAAGGAAAGCAAAATTGCATCAGAAGAAATCAAAGCAACATTTGCAGTGTAGACCAATAAATCCATGATGAACTCATACATCAAACTAAAGAACGTAGCCTCAGGGTATTTTCCTCGAGTACTATCACTAGCAGAAAGTTCTGTATATATGATTTCAGTAAATATTTATGAGACTGATCTGCAAATCTTGAAGTATATATGTTTGGCTGAAATCAAAACTAATTCACTAATATGTAGTTTATTGATTTTTACTGTGACAGCATGTAGGACAATTTAAAAATTACAGCAAACTATAATCCCAAACTCATCTAACCTGGCATACCTGGTTGTCTCTTCATGCGTGTAAGCTGACCAAAATTCTTCCTTCAGATACAATTGCAGTCCAATGTTTTTATAGTTCGTCTACTCCAGGTTGCAGTGGTGGGGTTGAATCTCAGTTCCCATGTAGGCCAATAATGCAGATCCTGCTTCAATGTCAACACCCGAGGCTTCCCGTTTAGGTGTACAGTCCTTACACGAACAAACTCTCCATGCCCCAGATCCTGATAAAATTTATAGCAGGCAGAAGTAAGTCAACGATGTATATTCATCTGAAAATAACAGCTAGGGTGAGCAAATAGTCCCATTCAGTTCGGCTTGTCAGCCAAAATTTTTTGGCCTTCAAAACCTAACCAAACCCATTTTAAGTCGTTGGGTTCAGTTTTTAGGCTAATTTAATCACTTTGTTCATTCTTTGAACCAAAAATTCTTATTTTAAAACTGAATCGAGCCAACTGATTGTTTTAAAAGTTATTAAACTAAACTGAACCAAAATTGTCTGTTTTGATTTGATTCGGTTTGCTCACCCCTAATTGCAGTAATAATGAAAATTAACAATAATTTAAAAAAGGACGAGAGAGCTCCTGCTCCCCGTAATGATAGTTTACTTGTAAAGAGCAAATATACCTTTGTGACATCAATAAAGGCTTCTAAGTCAGGTATCGGTCTCCCATTAATTTCAACTATCCATTGAAGAGCGTACAAGCCATATCTGTGTACAGGGCTCCCATTACACCACCTATCACAACAAAAGGTAAGCAGATAGATTCAGACATGATTGAAGATGGTAAATAATGGACGCGTCAAGTTCCCAACATGAAACAAAAGAGAAGTACACGTGCAACTAATACACCAAGGTGAATCTTGAGAAACAAGTTAATTTCTTCCTTACAACCCGCAACTTCTAGTTTGCACCACAGAACTCCTACTTCAATTTTAATCCTACAGAGATCCTCACGACCTATGCACCTAAAATATGACTGATAACTGAGGTGTCATATCATCCATTTTTAATTGACGTGCAACTTATTAAAGTTTTCCGACACGACTCATATCATCCCTGATGAAATGCCACTAATCTCATAAACCTGAGGCATACAAGATACTATGAAGATTTTAATGC
The DNA here is from genome assembly GCA_948192965.1 of Dalechampia spathulata. Classification (NCBI taxonomy): domain Eukaryota; kingdom Viridiplantae; phylum Streptophyta; class Magnoliopsida; order Malpighiales; family Euphorbiaceae; genus Dalechampia; species Dalechampia spathulata. The sequence continues at coordinate 31,011 of CANYBF010019840.1, read as the reverse complement.
GAATAACATTCAAGTATAGGGATTTTATGAAACAAATAATAGTTGAGGACTTCAATAAAAAAAAGGTGTAAGTTCCAAAATTGCCCTAAGAGACCGCAAAGTGAAGCACTGGGCCAAAGTTCTACAATTTGTTTGGTAAATATCTTAAAGACTTAGCTGGGGCAATGAGGGTAAGTACGAGCATTTCTCAATCTTAGACCAGCCTTTAACTCATCCATCCATTTGCAATCATATTAAGGCTTTTGAGCAATAGATAACAACATTGGAGAAAAAATATAATGAATGTTTCTTTCTAAACTTGTAAAAACTACATCTTGACTAACTTGCGAAGTCCATTAGCTGAATCTCTCACGCACATTTTTATAATACAGAACCAAGTCAAACTTGCTATATCCGGTCCACAAGTGGATGAGTAATCGCATAACAATCAATACACACCCTATACAGGCGCATAATACCCTCATGAATATAGAAATTCAATGGACTGAAAAGAGTGTTAGACCTAATTCACAATAATCACCATTTAACTTATGTTAAATACCAAGTTACTCTATTTATATACCACTTGAACTTCTCACTATCTTTTTCATATGAAATTCTCCAACCTTCCTCAAATGCAACTAGTCCATAGTCTTTAAAAGCGCAAGGCGCATCAAAGTGCCAAGGTGCTCTAGAGCCTAGGCGCAAGGTGCAAGGCGAAAGCGCGGGCCTTAGGAACCGAGGCGATATATATATATTTATAAAACAGCGATAAATTATAACTAACAATAATCTTAGTAATTCAATAATACTTGAAATTAAATAAGTCATACTTATTGTTATGTGTCTGCCATGTGTAAAGGCAGCCACTAGCTGCCATGTGTTTGCTTAGTTATTGCTATGTGTCTACCATGTATAAAGGCAGCCCACTAGCTGCCATGTGTTTGCTTAGTCATTGCTATGTGTCTACCATGTATAAAGGCAACCCACTAGCTGCCATGTATCTGCTTAGTCATTGTCACTAGCTGCCAGGTGTAAAGGCTGCACACTAGCTGCTATGTGTCTGCTTAATTATTGCCATCTTAAAAGGAAAACATTGATATCTTACATGTGTCTACTATTGCTATCTTAAAAGGAAAACATTGCTATCTTACATGTTTCTGCTTAGTCATCATGCTGCCACCTAGCTGCTAGCATGTCCAGTTAAAAATGAATGATTGGGCCACTCAAAAGGCGGGCCCAATTAGTTATGAGATTAAACAAATGCCTTAAATATGAGGCGTGCGCTTGACGCCTTGAACAAAGGGAGGAAGGCACTCGCCTGATGGAACTCATGGCCCTTTAAAGCATTGAGGCACAATAACTGACGCCTCATGTGCCTTGCGCCTAAGGCGCGATGAACTAGTCTAAATCTAAATCAGTTGTCAGTTGCTAAAAATCAACCTTCATCTCGAGATCCACCACCTAGAGATCCACCTAGGCCTATTTCAGAGGCCTTAGGTTCAGAAACAAGCCTAGACTTTATATTAGAACAATTTCAGATATTAGAACATATGTCCAAAGATTATCCAATCATTTAACCATCTTAAGTTTTGATTGAACATGTAGAAACTCAATGGGCTGAAGAGAGCATTGGCCAAAACTCACAACAACAACCGTAAATAGGGTTGATACCAATCTTGTAGAAAACTAATTAATTTGTGCTAAGTATAACTTACTCTACCCGACTTATATACCACTTAAATTCCTCATGCAGAATTCTCCAACAATATCGACCATGTAAAGTCAATTTCAATTATAGTGCCGATTAAAATGAAGCAAAGCCATTACTATTTGCAGTAACAGCGTAACTCATACCTAGCCACATACACACCATGACCTTCCGGAAGAAATCCAAGAGCACGTACTGCTGGATGTGGATCCTGGACGATACAACCACACCAATTTATTACACGTGTTGTACCATTCCCATCTCTAACATCTGTTCCCACAAGCAGATCAATTTCACGCCCCTATAAAAGTTTGAAAAAATTGTGGCATCAATTACCCTTATAACCAGTAGCATCATAAAATGAACAATCAGCTAGCAGACAAGAGCAAGAAACAGCACAAAACAGAGATCACGCCAATTACCTGTCGGAAAATGGTCATGTTTAATTTCAAATCACTATCACCACTATTATCTAAAGCTTGACAAGCATTTTCTATGTCACGGAAGCAAGTGACGGGTTCCTTGTTGACTGCCAAAATCATATCACCTTGTTCTAGAAGATTTTCAGCTTTTGATCCAGCCAAACAACCTTTAACTCGTAAAACTTGTCGTCTAATTGGATCTTTCTTGACCAGAGCCTAGAAATTTTAACAAACATTAGACTGTGAAACAATTATTAAGCAGCCAACATATTAAGTAAACAAAAAATCAAGTGCCAAGAATGTTAATCCAGCTCATAAACCAAACTACATCACCGAGAAGCAACTGGATAGCAACCTATGCAAGTGATTCCCGATAATATGTACAGATAGCAAAACAAGATTCAACTGCTGCAATTGTACAAGAAAATAAATGGTAAAAGTCTGAAATGAGCCGCACATGCACACTCATATCAACCAGCACAGTCAAATCTTTCTGCTTCTATCGAGGACATAAAAGAAACTATGAAAATGGTATTTAAAGAAAAAACAAAAGAAATTACTAACCCCATCATCTAAGCATCTTAAACATAAAGCATGACTATTAATTTGAACATTTCAAGTATGACCATCTAGAACTCCATACTTTAAGAGCTCATGACACTTATTACAACACCAAACATCAGTTTCATAGTATCTTTTCATGGGAAATAATGAAATATTCATCCATATATAAAAAAAGTACAAGAAAACAAAATTCCAACCACATCTTTCATACCAAATAGGAAACAAATATTCACATTTCACATGCAAAGAGAAAAATTGTAGATGACAGGGAAGAGAGAAAAAATCTCAAAAGAGAACATACTTGAACCCAGTGATCATTCAAACCAAAGCTTCGAGCTTTTGAAAGCAAAGTAGGATAAAGCTCAGCCTCCAAAATCCTGACAAGTGGCATTGGCCTGCTGATACCATTGATGAGAAGAGATGGTCCATTTGCACCATGTATAATTTTGTCAAGAACTTGGCTGATCGTGTAAATAGGGATGCCTCTAACAAACTGATGATCTTCAGAGGTATTGCAACCATATTTCAACTAAAATGGAGCACAAGCATCAGAATATGTCAAAAAAGAAATCAGAAGATAGGAATTAACTTAGAACATGTTTGTCACTGCCATTAGAACTGCTGCTGCAGAGACGTGTATCACCTTGAATATGTAAAACACAGATTATTGAATCCTATTTTAAGAATAAATTGGACATACTTTAGTCATGTAAGATCCAAAACAAATAACAAAGTTCCATATTGCTTTCCGTAACTTCTAATACTTTGAAAAGTATAGATTTTCAACCTCAATGTCAAACCAATTGTTATTTGATGAATTACCTGAGTTGAAAAGCTTCCCCAGATAGCTTGAACTCTTCCATGCTCATCACTTAATACACCAGAAAATGTACTGCCAAAATCTGAAAGATAATATACAGTTAAAAACAAAAAAGTCAGATAATAATATTTGACTGACTATAATATATTCCTGACCAGTATCAAGTTCAATGACTTCCATATTTGTTGCTCTATAACGTGGACAATCAGCTGAACCAATATTCAGAGCAGCACAAGGGTTGGTAACTATGGATTTTCTAGATGTTGCTTGTAGGCTTCTACTCAATCCAACAAGATAGACTGAATCCCCACGACGTAATGCCGGCTCTGTCCAAAAATCACAAAAAATCTGTCCTTAGCAGAGGATTTTTCAAAAAGAAGACATCAGTTTACTTGAAAAGAGAATGTACAGGAATCAATGATATCGTCTAGCTGAAGGGTCCCAACAAGGAAAAAAAAGTGGGAACAATTATTCATATGCTTAACAGGCAAAGAAGGAAAACCTAATTGATAAATGAAGATGAAAATTTATGCCCTTACAAGCGTAACAACTTTGCAATCAAGTATATGTCATTCTCAACAAATATAGGCAAATATTAGAGTAAAAATTGCAGAAAGCTGCACTACCAGGTAACAATTCAGCAGCTCGAACCATTGCGGCACCAACAGTTCCCAGGGCTGATGGGTCATAAGCAACGAGTGCATAATTATGAACAGGATGGAGAAATATAACCTGGAATAAAAAGGATGGGTTGATTAAAACATTATGCAACTCCTTTCAATAGAATTAACTTCTCAAGAATCTACCTCCCCTGGAATCTCAATTGGAAAAGCCGCAAAGGATAGCATAACATCCGATACAGATATTGCAACGGTATTCCTGTCCACTGCAACTAAACCCATATCTTGAGAGTGATAAATGACAACACCAGTCCCAAAAAAATGCTGGGAATGGACACCGTCAAGCATAATTGTTGGTGGAACATGAACCTGCAGCCAAATGGAACAATATGGGATGTGCTTTACAATATCATTTTTTATAAAAAAAATCTGAATAAGCTCTTATCAAGCAAGATAAATTAATAGGAAATAGCAAATGGACAATGCCAATTAATCGGAAATGACAGTAAGGTATGAAGATGTCTAATCATACGCAATGTTGTAGAAAAATGGCTCTTGTAACTTCAACATCACAGAAAAAAGTGCAACAAGAGCTTCAAGATGCAAATAAGACAAGTAGGAGCCGTGATACAGCACTGCCTTTGTCTAGATGACCACTACATTGAAATAAATAATCACATGCTCCAGGTTTCTGGGTAGAGTCCCATAAAGAAATGCAATGCATCCATACAACAGCTAAAACTTCACCAGCTTAATTAGCATTTATGTTAAAATGATTAAGGAAAAATTTCATTTAGCATCATTTACATTGTTAGTATAATTAAATTGACTATCAAATGATACAGCGAAACATGGCATACGTCTTATTTGAAGAAATAAAAGGCAAAAGGTGGCGATTGGCTGGAAGCAGCCTCTCAGATTTTACCTCGAACATCACAAGAGTGGGTTCTATCACACTTTCTGCAAACGAAGCATTGCTTGTTGCAGCTGTTGCACCTTGATAGTCTCTATAAACCTCAGTCTTTGCAGACGTTGGACTCTCCGACTTTTCTTCTCCACTTTCATGCTGCAAGGAACAGTCAGCAACAGTGCTGCCATTGGCTGACAAATTTAATACCCTTCTTTTCTTTGTGCCGACATCAGATTCATCCTGTAAATTTGGCTCCCCAGAAGAATTTTCATCATTTGTTTCCATAATGGTAATACTATCAGTAAATCCAGGGTTGTCACCTTGATTTACATGTTCCATATGGGTTGCCTCCCCACTCGATATAACAGTTTGGTCATTTAAACCTTGTCCAATATTGTCAGTCTGAGATGATTGTGGCGGATATTCAGGTTGAATAGCAGGTTTTGTTGTCCACAAACCAGACTTATCATCACGAGTGTATATTTGTGGAGGGGCATACCATTCATGCCGATCAACTGTAACCAAAACAGACTGCAGGCATCACAATAACCAAAAAATATCAAACATTACGATTTAACCTAGTCATACCCAAAAGAGAGAATTGCAGGCAAGAACAAGAAGGACCATACCCCAATATCCCAAAACCTACAGTCCTAATAATGGTGCTATTGTATTCTGGCTACAAATAATGTGCATTGGTCAAACATTAAATATCAAGAGATGCTAAAACTTGTTTAGTTATTCCGTTACTTTCAAGAACACTAAATAGAGCACTAAACTCCATAATTGGATGATGAAATAATCCAAAGCAAAAGAGACGGGTTGCAGTGGGAGGAAAGATCAACATTAAAATCTTATAAACTCAAAGTGATCATTAATATATCAAGATGAAACGCAAATTCATCAAAGTGTGCCAATGTCTTTTCAGAAATGATTTATTTGGTAAAGTATAATGCTACCATTAGTCAACATCTACCTTCCTTCGATGACGATCCATGTAGCTTACATATTCCAGTGGGACCCTCGCACCCCTTGTAAGCTTAGATAGAACAGAGATAAATTCATCAAGCTTTGATATCTCTTCACCAGCAAACTTCTTAATGATTGCATGGCGAGGAACTCCAGCTCTAAATAGCATATACCTGCACCAAGTGAATTTAACATCAATAAAATGGACCTGCAGTGACAAGCAATGCAAACTTGAAAAAGAAAGTTATTTTAAATATTTAAAATGATAACATTTCAACAAATTGGAGTAGGTTACAACGATGATATTTTCTCCATTCTATTTACACTACTGCAACGTGTTGGGATGCTGATCTGAACCACTCTAGACCACTGAACTGTGAGGTGAAGGTTTAAAAAGGCTCCACATGCGCCTAGGCGCAAGGGGGTGTACTGGAGCCTAGGTGCATGAAATTTAAGAAAAGTGAATACATGATAAATTTAAATTTTTTTCAAGCAATAACATTCTGATTAGTTATTAGTTCATATTAATTTTATATGGGAAGTATTTCATATTAATAAGCTAATAAGTTATTTACTTAGAAAAGTATATAAATTTATCTAAAAGAATGAAACTAACAAGTACAATAGTCCAATTTTGGGCTTACAGAATAATTTTCCATTTAAAAGCTGCTTTTGTATTTTATTTTCATGTTTTAAGCAAAGTGTATTTTCAAAATCATGAAAAAACTGACCATCCCAAAAAAGTCCTTAAAGAAAATTTCAAATTAAAAAGAACTAAAAAATGGTAGAAACCAGCCACCAAAAACATTGTTATCCTCCGATGGGCTTGTGCTTGGCCCATTCATGGTGCTGTAATAAAACCAGAAAATCATGAGACCCTGCCATGTTGATAATGACCAACCCAAGGTTGATGATGATCAAGGTAGTGCCGACAGTGACCAAAATGAGGTCAACAGTGATCAAGATGGTGCCAACTCCAACATTGACATCAACGTCTGAATTTTTTAAATTTTAAAACTAATATTGCTTCGGGCATGCACAGAATGCCTAGGCTCATGGTGCACTTATGATCAGAAGGCGCTCACCTTGATGAGGTCGCCCATCTTTTGGGCCTCTAGGTGCGAAGGTGGAAGGCCAGTGCACCTCACGCCAAGTTGTGACCCACAAAAGAATTTATATCATGTGTTTTAAAAACATAACATGATTATTATTGTATTCATGTTGACTCTAAACGTATTAGACATGTTCAACACACATGAACACTCCCAACAGGAGTCTAATATGTCCACAAAATTTAAATTAAACTATAAGGTAAGTTCTATGGCACAACAATACATCCGACTACAATAAATTTCAGAAAATGTTAGTGAAAAGGCTACATGTTGCTAAGATGATCATTATTGGAGCGAAAACTGAGGGTGGCTCCAACTAATGACAAGTAACAGAAGATAGAATGAAATAATTCGGTTGTGGGAGTCACAGTTGTAGACCAAGCAATACCCAATAAGAAAACTGCTCATATTAATTTAAATCAAGTGAACAAAAAGATAGGGGTAAACCTACACTAACATGGTAGTTGCAAAAGATTCAAAGACCTACATCTTTCCAAACATGAAGGTCAAAATTTAATGAAGTGAAAAGAGCATCCATATAATCAACTCCCTATATTGGGATGAAGGTTTAGTGATTAGCAGAAAGGAGCTCCCTTCTAGATATCATATCATTGTACAAGTTCTTCTCAGCTCAAAATATAAACTTGAAAATCACAACTTAAAATGCGAAAATAAATATCTAAGATTTTGCAATTGCAAAAAATATTCAAGTATATAAACCTACCCAGGTTCTGAAACGTACACCAGACCACAATGGAATCGGAAATTTCTGGCCTGTCAAACAAAATTGGATGTTACAAGATATTGACAACTAAGGTAGAGTATGAATAACAAAATCAAATAAAACTATCTATAAATTTAGCTATATATAAATAAAAGACCACTATCATAGTCCACCATAATTCTTTCACTCTTTTTCAGAGAACAATTTGAAATATTGTTTCATCTAAAAATTTATGTAATCTCATCTGCGGAAATGCCACACAATATCCAAGTTACCTGCTGGTAAGATAGAGGGTGTATCACTGCACCACTTACTTCCAAGAAATAGTCAGGAGTAATTGAGTGTAAATCCTGAACCTGAAGCATAAACCCTTCAAATGACATAAAGAAAGACAAAAAAATCATAGCTGGAGAATGAAGACATCACGCGAATGATTCAAATAAAGGTCAAATGGCCGTGCAAGAACAAATCTAAGATAAAGCAAAAAGAAGCTGATTTTTTTCACACAGTTATTGAAACAACAGGAAGAAACAACCATAACAAGTATGACCTACTTTAAATGTCCATATGCCTTTAACTATTATAGCAGAGTGCAAGATGGTAAGCAAGCAAACAATGAGTAGAACAATCAATGACCTATCCTAAAACAACAAATTATAGTTAAAACAATGTATTTCATTGCCAATCACCATTTAAATGACCGTTGTTATGATGGCACTAGACAGAGAAGTTGCTTTTCCAGGTAGGAATCTGCTCAGACACTTTCTAAATAGGTCTGCAGACAATTAATTTGTGAAGTAATAATAATACAGAAAAGGCTAAAGGGGATCTCGGATCCAAAAGGTACTCGATAGCAATAAGTATTAGTAGCTCCATTTCTCATTCATTCATACAGCATGGACACAGTATAGTATGCACTCATTTCTTCTTCAACTATTGTAGCCAACAAATCAAGCAAATTGAGCTTTAGCTATCATGTGCAAGGCTTGCTTATTCTCAAGCCAGGCCAAAGCTAAGCTCACTATATTTATTCATGGCTCACCTCAACATGCTTAGGGTGTGTTTGGCATTGAGGTTGGAAAACTCACTATATTTATTCCAGCCTCAAGCTCACCATATTCATTCCAACCTCAATTTTGGTCAAAACTGTCTACTGAAAGTGCTGTTTTGTGAACAACATATTAGAAAAAACTAAAAAAATCAAACAATTAATTCAAAATAATCCAAAACATGCTTGTTTGACCTCAAACAAAAATGTTGAGCACATCTTTAATCATAGTTTTAAAAAGCACGCCTTAGGCACAGGAGGCGCTAGCGGTTGTGCCTCAACGCCTAAGAGGTGCACAGGTTTCTAAGGCAAGGGCTTAGGCACATGAAGCGTGCACTTTATTTTTGAGGTGCAGTAAAAGTGTTTCTGCATAGATATTATGGGATATTTTAACTAATTTCTCGAATCCAGTTTAACTTTAAATAAAAAAAGTAACAGGGCCAACCCACTTAATAAATTAATTTATAACAAATAAATATGTCAAAATTAGGATTGTCCATAGACCGGTTAACCAATCCATGAGAATTCGAAAAAAAAAAAAATTAATCACTTCAATTTTTTAAAATATAAACCTAAACCTAAAACCATTTATATTGGTTAACCATGTATCGATTAACCTTTAAAACAATTCGGTTACTCAGTTTTTAAACATTATTTTATAAAAATATTTAACATTCAATATAAAATATTGATTTAATTAAAGTTATTAATTAAGTTATTTAACAATATAAAATATTATAAATTGAAAAACTTTAAAGTAATAAATAAATAAATATAATAATTGTGAAATTAAGTGAAAAAATAATTAACTTATTTAAAAGATTAAATTGAGAAAAGAAAAAGAAACATAGTATGGAGGGCTTGGAGTGGGAAGAATACGAATTTAGGATGGCAAGAGACTATCTAATTTTCCTCCTTTAGCACGAAGAGAAGCGAGGCGATTTATTGAGGAAGCTGTGAACAAATGGGTTAAGCGAAAATAAAAGTAAAAACAATTGTTAAAACCAAGATTCAAACTACTAACCTTTCAACAATCATTATAAGACTTTCACTGTTTGGGTTTGGGCTATAAGTTCATACACATATAAGGGGGTAATCTATATTATATATACATATAACATATATAATACACATATAAGGGGGTACTCTATATTATATATACATATAACATATATAAAACCTGGTTGAGGGCTGATTTGATCGGTTAACCAAACCAATGGACTTTTTAAATTTAAAAACCAAACCGAACCAAAAAGCATAAAAGTAAAAAATTCAAAAGCTAAACTTAAATCATCAAATCAGTTATTCATTAATTTCAGTTTTTTTTCATTGGTTTCCAGTCAGGTTTTTTGAACACCCCTGGTCAAAAGCATCTTACTTCTTCAACTGCTGCAAAAATAAGAAAAAGAGAAAGGTGGAGAATGATAACTATTCCTTTCTTTTTTTCTCTACTGTTTTTCCATTTCCTTTCCTCTTTGAAACTTCTTTCATTTCTTCCTTATCTAACAATTTATATTTGTGCTTTTTGAAATTTGCAACCTATTGTTGCTAGTTTTTCTTTGTCAAGCTACTACCAAATGTTTTGTTACTAATACAATTCAACTTATCATGTTTATCCTTTGTTAGCAATAGTTTTTATTTTGTCTTTGTAAATGTGAATTTCTTTATCATTATAAATTATAAAACATCTATTTTAACTTTCTACTTTATTCACTTTGTAATTTCTTTGTGATTATATATTATAAAATGTAATTTTATATGCAATTATAAATCATATATTACGAAAAACTAACTAATGTCATATAGATTTTGTGTGTAGCTTGTTTGATTTTAAGTATTACTTGAATAATTACTAGTTGTCATTGTTAATCATGATTTCCTGCTCTATTTTATTCATAATTATTTTTTTACATTCTTGCACCTTGATTTTTGAGGAACATGCTTTCGGCTTGTGCCTTGATTTTTGAGGCATATGCTTTCGGCTTGTACCTTGCACCTAAGCTCCAAAGCATCTTAGCGCTTTGATGTGCCTTGCACCTTGCGCCTAGGCTCCAGAACATCTCAGCGCTTTGATGCGCCTTGCACTTTTAAAAACTATGCCTTTAATAAACTCTTGACAAGTTAACATCGAAGGTTGTCACTGCTTTTTCAAATAAATCGATCAAGGGTTTATAAATTCAGGTAGTTAAACCAAATTGCTAAATCATAACAATCTAAGAATTATTTAAAATATGTATAAGTTATTTCGCTTCCAGTTACCAGTATTACCTATTTATAAAGAAGTCAATAATATTATTGACTAAGAAAAGCTAATCAAAGTTGACAACGTAAATTAATAATTACTGGAAAATAAAGAAAAATAGAGAGAAATAAAATGAAACTTATCTGGGGTTTGAATAAAATTGAAGTATATAGTTGTCAATACTAATTTAAGCCCATAAAGCAGTAAATCCATAGATTTATATTTGCTTAAGCCCAAATTCTAGAAATGCCCATAAACCAAAAACAAAAACCTAGTTATACACTTCACGTTCATTGCCACCGCATAGCTCCATTACAGCCTCGACATACACCTTCTAGATGTTTTAAACTGTTCCCTCTATCTGAAATTTTTCTTTTTCCTTCACATCACTTTCAAGTTTAGTTTCAAAAGCCAAAATGATCTTATTGAAAGAAGATTCCAATGATATCACTGCTTTAAATTGCTACAAAACAAGTACGAGTAGGAACCGTTTATTTATTGCAAGTGCTGTAATAGATATAAATTCACTATACTAATATTAAAATCCATGAGCTAGCTCATGCGACCCTAATTAAGTTTGCTGACAAGCTTAATGAAATTAGTTTGTCAAACTTAAGCTGGCTTATTTATGAGATAAGTCTCGCTAAATGAGATCAGGCAAGCTCTCCTCAAGCTGAACGAAAAGTTGCACATGAGCATAGTGCTAGTTGTGATTATTATCAATATGAAAAAATGACGACCCTTTGTTCTATCCACTATGGATTTTGCGAAGATGTTCAAGGATCACAGCTATTATGGCAAACCGTGTCTACATATCCTGAACCTAGATATTAATTATTCCAACTTTTAATCAATAATTCTTCACAGCAATTGTTTATCATGCTCTGTACAAGGATCAGATTAAATTTATGGTTAGTGGATTCCAGATGGTTGGAATAACATACTAGTGCACTACCGTCAAATTTTCCTCAAATAAAATGCAGCAGCAACAAACATTAAGTAAACTTGGCATCAGAAGATAGAAAAGATAAGGAAGATAGCTTAAAAATAGAACAAGTCTTACTACTAAATTGACAGTCAAGGGCATGCCACCCCTTTCAATCTGTAACTCGATCTTCTGGTCAACACTGTCATCAAGTAAACTTTCTAGTTTTAGAAATTGTGTAGTTACCTGCATTAAAATTCAAATACATAGTTTCAGAAATTGTGGAGATCAGCATATTGTTAAGTTACCAGCAAAAGCATAACATTAGTGTGAATGAATTCCAAAACTTACTTCTCCATTCACGCGTACAAGAACATCACCTGGTTCTAACTGTGTATACGCTGGGCCTCCTGGCACCTGAAACATGTTGGAGCAAACTTTTGACACTTCTCTGCGCTAGTTATTAAAAATTTTCAGAAAACACAAAAGCTTACCACAGAGTCAACAACAAGCATTCCAGTTTCCGTGGGTGGAGATGCAAGCCGTACCAACTGAAAAAATCAAAACCATAATAAGATATTCAGGAGCCCACCCCGTCTGCACATGTTTTGGTGACTACAGAAAAGAAATGAAGAATAACAATTGGATACCTGCTCGGTTTGACTTTGAAGACCAAGTCGACGTGTCTCATCAAATCCTTTATGAAGAAATGTTACCTACATAACCCAGGAAAAGATAAAGAAGCAAGTGAAAAATAGAAAAATATTCCTTCATCATTATGCCCAAACAAATAAGATCAATTAAAAATTCAATAAAAATGATTTTCATTCAGAACCAACCAGAAAGCAACACTTTATAAATACACAAAGAGATATGTGTTTACGTGTATATGCACATGTGCTACCGATACAATCATTTTCTGCCATCCTTTGGCAAATACAGAAAGTGGGGCTTTATTTTGAATAGAAGAGGAGAAAAAGGAAAAGAAACCTAGCTGCAACTGTTTAAGAAAAATGAATGTGGTTCCCATTAAATATATGCAAAACTATTATGATGAAATACTTGGACATTATTACTTATAACTAAATGCACTCCCAGTCCATCTGGAAATGACTGGACATGCATTGATGATGCACATGTAGGTTTAGGAAGTAAACAATAACTAAAACAAGAGAAATGAAGTACACAAACAACTATGCATTCTATTCTCAAAATGTAGCATAATAGGCCTTTCAAGTTTCAACCTGTTTTCTCTCTCATTCCAAAAATAGTGCCTAAAACTCTAAACCAGCTTGCTGATTCAAACCGTCAGCTTTATTCATGATGGATGACCCGTCAATCATCATCTTCATCTAGACCCCAATCCTACTTAAGTAGTGTCAGCACCAGAAACTGCAACTTACTGGCTGACTCAAAGGTCAAAAAATTAAGGCCAACATCAAAAAAATCCCAAACTTTCACAAGTTTCTGTAACTTTGACCAACCTTTTAAAAACATCAAAGTAAGCCAGGATGATATCGGTCAATTTAGTGAAAATCAGTTGTTCTGATATTACATTTGTCGAATTTTAGTCCAATATCAGATTTGAATGATAAATAGCAACAATTTTACTAGCTTGGGATCTCAGTTAATCTGAAACTTAGTCAAAATTGCAATCAATTTTTATCAAATCTGAAAATTGGCTAAAATTGCAAACAATTTAGCAATCTTATTCTATTTAACAATTTTAAAAGCTAAACCAGAAAATAAATACAATCTCTAAGAAAAAATATCAAGGTTAAACGTGAAATGCCTTTATGGAGCAACCAACCAACTGAAGGAGAAGTGAAATAAAGAGAAAAAGAATGTGTGTGTTTGGTGTGTACATATATATATATATATTCAACACCATCACCAGCACAATAAACTTCATGACCCACCATTGGTTATACAATCTTTTAAGCTCGCTGTCCTTGATATCCGCTATCCTCCAACAAAAGCTTTTTCAAATGTTACCAAGCATGTTAACTGTGATTATTCTAAAATCCTTTCTACTTCAAATCATAACCCATGAGGTGAAATGGCTGAACTATAAGGTGCAATAATGAAAGAAAACATCAACTATTATATACATTAAAAGCTGCATATATGTGATAAAAAACTTTACAAGGACAACATCAACCAACCAACCTGAAGCGTACCACGAGGTATTTGAACTGCTTCCCATTTATTAGTATAAGAATCTCTTCCCTTTTGAAGATATCCAAGTGCCCTAACAACCTGCAAATAAGACATGATGTGATCTGGTGGCTACAATGATTGGCAGAAATTTTATGTTTCAGCAGGACCTGATAAAAGATCAATCATACACAAGTCAAATGTCTTTTTTTTCAAGTCTTCAAGAAATGCTTTTGCTACAGTTCTCTACATTTTGTTTTATGCATTCTACTGAATAATAAACCGGGAAAGGCTGGTGTGTCCAATGGTATGTTTGGATTCTCCATGAACCCAATGCCTGTTACCGCTAATATAGCTAATTCAGATTGGACTGAGAAAAATTAGAAGGAAAATAATGCAGCTACACAAACCACATTTTGCAACTCAGGAAAGAGAGGAATCATGGCATTCATCAAGATTTGCCAAAGGTGATTGTTAATTATCTTCACTATAAGGACCAAACTAAACATCAGATTCACCACGGTAAAGATCAGATTCCTAACTCTCAAGCCACCTGCACATGGCTGAGAGCACGGAATTTGTTGTACTGTATGCTCTGCCCACAGTTCCAACATACAAGGCTGCATTTTTTTTCTTTCACCTTTTTGGTCAAACCACCCAATAGAAAAGGTCAAACTAAGTAGGAGATCATATTAGATCTGAAGTAAACACAATAGAAATGAGATTTGAACTCTCAACACTCCTTCAACAGGCACACCCAGCAGATTTGGAGAACTGAACTAAAACAAAAACTGAGATAAATGGTTTTGCACAAGGCAAGATGAATGATTCCAATCTAAGTCCGATTCAAATGCCATGAGTCTAGCAAGCTCAGGTCTCAAGTATGAGACAAAGACAGTCAAACACATCACAAATAGTTAAAATCATAACATAGCTCAGCAACTGGTCACAGGAATATTGTTGTAATTGAAGACTACTGCCAAATTTGTCAGTATTATTGCTAAGACATGGTACTTACGGATGTTTGAGACACACAGCAACCGATGGGTTTTAGATGTTAGAGGGGAACGTCATATTTAAATTATTAGATATAGTCACTCGTAAAGTTGTTATAATTTTATGCTCATATACTCCTTGTCTAAAAGGTTTACATGGTTTTAGAGTCTAGAAGAAGAAGAAGAAGAAGAAATGCACCACCAACAAGTTGCTTCCAGCCAGGACTGGCTCAACTCCAAGGACCCAGGTAGCACTTCCCTCTCACTTCTCATCCATTTCTTTTGCTTCAAGCAAGTGAAACATTTTGCCGTTCTACCAATATACAGGTATCTTTCAACCGTGTTAACAACTTCAGGCACATCAAGGAATAGATCATATCATCTCATTCATTGCAAAATCATAGAGTTAAGAAAATAACCAAAATAATAAAGAAGAAAAGCACTCACTCGTTCTAAAGGTAAGAAAAAGGCAGAAGCACTAGAGGACTTGCTGCCAGCATTCAGGGCTACTGCCCTGCCTTGCCAATCAATCACTGGAGAACCGCTGGAGCCACCCTTAGTCCCAGATGCAGCCTAAATGCAAATCAAAGCGAAAGTCATAGCTGTAATACGCAAGATACCTGATTGGCATGCCACTAAGAATCATGATGACATGCCTTGATTAATAGCAAATCAAGATGCATCTATCATCACAAATAAATATAGTCAACAAGAGTAGTAAGGATGTGATGCATTCAGCACCTTAAACCAGTCCATTAAAAATCACAAATCAATAGATGTGCAAATTTATATAAAGAAAAAAAACTCATTTGTTTTTTAACTATAAAAGGTCATCTAAATATTTTTTAAAAAAATCTATCAAAACACCCAAAGCCATGGATGATGTAACTTTCATGATCCAAAAAGGAAGTGAAGTACATAGATTATAAGAAAAAATAAACTCCATAAAAAAACCAGTTAATGTATAACGTTGATGAGATGTTGACCAATGAGCAAGTTAAAAACTACAATCGTTTCATTCAAACTGTGCATGATCCATTATTTAGGTAATTAGAGATTATCCAATTAAAACTTGTACAACTAGAATTGAGCTACTTACTTGCATGTAGAATGTGTTGAAGTCATTATAACCATCCCTACACCAAAGATCTTTCATAGTTAACAATGTTCTAATGATAAAACAACAAAAATCATAACATAAATATTTAATCTGCTAGGTTGGATCAGAAAGGTAGTGCTACAAGATAATATCGACAGAGTCACAAAGCTGAGGCAAAAAAATTAACTTGAACATGATCATTCATGTTATAATACAAATTCCAAACAAACATTAGCTGTCCATCCCTTCCCTATCAAATTTGATAATATCCTACTGCATCACCTCCACTCAACACAATTATCCTTGACTAAAATCTTACTAGGTGGACCATATCAATCATATTCTTCCATTCCATCAAGCTAAGGACCATCTATTGAAAGGTCTGAAGTTCATAAATCTCTTTCACTGCTCCACATGTATCACACCATAACACTCATCTTCTTCTCACTTGCATCTTCCGACCAGCAAATTTGTTTGTTAATGATGCAAAGATCAAACCATCCTAACCATCCACCTCTCAAGTCTTTGGTCTCCTTCAATGGGTTCCAGTTCCCTCATCCTCCACTTTGCATCTACATATCCATCGTACTATCTTTAACTTCATGATACTACTAGAGTGTATGTGTTTATTTATCAAGATCTAGAGGCGATCTTTTGGTGATTTTTAGTTACCAAACAAACCAAAGAGTTAAACCAAGTTGAAAAATAAACAAAAAACAAGGCATAAACAGGATTATCTTGGTCTGATTCAGTTTGGAATTTTATTAATAATTTCACAAATTATTTTTAAAAAAAAAAAGCAAAAACCTTAATCTATAAATACAGAATATCTGTTGGTCTTATGAAAGCATAAATTAACTTTTGGCATCCACTAACAAAAAACATACAAACGCTATTCAAAGTTGTACCACTAACTTACATGCAATTCAACTCATCACAAATTCAGTTTTTGAAAAATTGTTTGAAGAAAGATCTCATACAAATGACTGCTTCAAACGCAAAAATTAAGAAAGATGGTAAAAACTCTAAGCCATGCTTGCATTTATCCACAATCATTGATGAAATTCTCCGTTTTTTAAAACTTGGGAAACCTTTTTTGTTTTCTAATTCCAAATTTACTACTCTCCAACAAGAAGTGTGAAATTTCAAAAGCTTTAATTACTGAGATACCTACTTTTTGTAATGAGGTGCATCTCTATCCAGACGAGCAAGAGTGCCAGCCAAAATGGAAACCTGCAAGTTCATAATTAAATGGTTAGGATATGAATGAATAGGAAAAAAGGAAGTTCATGAATAGCAAGCTAGAATATGATAATGATGAGGCATCAAGGCATAGAGAAACATAAACTCAACATCAAGTGAGAAAATACAAGTCATTATAGAAAGTATCCAAGTACAAATGGTTTTATTTTTTCCATGACATTAGCCCTTTGCCAAGTTGATTGATATTTTTTAGGCTTTCCAAGGAACAAATTTATTTATTACTACCTCTGGCCTGCATTCGGCATCAATAAGGAAAGCTGATCATGGAGATCCTAAACCAAAGTTAAGTGACATTTCAAAAACAATACGAATGAGATAGAGAAAAAATGTAAGTAACCAAAGAAAAGAATTCAAGATGTCAACACATTTGGAGGCATGAGAAAGAAAAGGCTGTCAGTGTGAAAAAATGAGCATGTCCAAATAAGGGTGTGTAGTGGCAATATAAGAAGCAGCATAATTCTGACAGTGACAGAATCAAGAGCAATCAATTTGCACACACCAAACCTCGATGAAACATAAATGACTAATTAAACAAATGGTGTATATGAAAGATAGATATAACTAGGAGTAGATATGATTAGGAGTTGTTCATGCAATTGAACTAAGTTCAGTATCATGAAATTTGAAAGCTAATTAAGAAATCACCATTCTGTAGCAAAGGTCAAGAAAGTCGATGCCAATTACTTTCTCAATTCAGTGATTTTAGAAATACATGGAACATGGTCAAATTGGTCAATGGATCAATCACTCCATCCAAGTTTTTAGCATGTCTCAGCCTCAAAAGAATTCTTATGGAGAAAGAAATGTTCCAACTAAAAACACTTCCTTAAATGCAGGTGAGTCTTCTGTTAGATGTCCCTTTAAATACTTACAAAAATATTTTTGACAGCAAAATTCTACCCATTGACCAACAATTGCAAAAACAGTAGTAATTCATAATCTAGCAACAAATTGACAATTTTCAAGTATAATTAAAACTTTGAATTATTGAATCAACCTTGTTGAGAGCTAAAACATTAATATAAGGTGTGCTTGGGATTGCTTTGAGGTCTCAAAACCGCATTTTGAATTTTTTTGATTTAATTGATTATTTTTAAAATTTATACTAAAACTACTTTTGTAAAACCGCTTTTTGGGAAAAGCATGAATTTACGTTCTTTTTTCCAACAGCAATTTTCCAATCTCCATGCCAAACACATCCATATTCATAATCCGCTGCGTATCTGAAAAAGCATCATAAGAATCGGAAAAAGACAACATATAAGCAAATACCTTCTCACCGCTGTCATTGCCAACAACCCTGATTTCAAGTCCAACACATGCAGTCTCGGGAGAGAGAGGAATCTCTTCGTAATTCAGAAACTGGATAGAACTAGGGTCATAACGGAAGAAGCCGAAATCATGAACCTATCAAAAGTAAAAATTGCAAGAAGTTAGGGCCCAAAGACAACACCTTATAACTAAAAATGCACTATCTATCTAGTGATAATTACTTATAAATAACTTAAAGCATAGAAAGAGACATTGAGAATAAAAGAAAGTTTACACTTACAGGATCACGATATATAGGATAGACAGGAATTTCTTCACGATTTAGAAACATTGCCTCAGCAACTACAGGTCCTGCAGAAGCAGCATTTTAATAAGAAAAGAGCAGTAAATGGTATTTGAAAATGTAAACAAAAGCAAATCATTGTTTCTGTACCAGGCTTGACAACGTGGCGATTAGTAAGGATAATTCCACGGCGCTTATCGACGACAAAACCGGTGGCATAACTAGCACCGGCTGACTCAGTATCAAATGCGCGGCAAGCAGTTGTACGCAACACAACGACTGCTGGGACAACCTTATCAAGAGCTTTACGCCAATCCTCGGCTGTCGCAACGTTTTCTCTAAAAGGAGGATCGATCTCCATGCACAGCTCTTCCTTCATCTTTGACTCGATTCCATCCATGGTAACCTCGGATCCTAATCTCTCGAGCGGGTCCCCCATGGTGATCGCTGTTTTCCGAGGAAAACAGAGTATGATTTTTGTGGGGAAAGGGAAGGAAAATAGTAGTGGGATACTTTTTGTTGGTATGTGGAGTGTTTGAGTTAGGGATTTGATAGTAGGGAAGTGAGGTGTGACTGTGTGCGGGAGCTTTTCGTATTCTAAATTACAGATTTAGTGTTTGTCCTTTTCACTTTAATTATTTTTGACGTGTGAAGCCTTTTCCTTTGTTTTTTCTTTTTTTTTTACAGGGTTTCAGATTGAGGTAATTTTTGAAACTGATGTGGTAACATTATTACTGGGAGGAACAACGGAGCCATCAAAGTCATTATGATAATTAAGGGTGAGAAAAAAAATCTAAAAACTGAAAAAATTGGATAAAGTTATGATATTTGGTAATTTTGGTTTTATTTTTTTATTTTTGATTTTGGTTTAATTATTTTTTAAAAAAAATTTTGATTTTCAATTTTTGATTAGATTTAAATATTGAATAATCGAATAAATTAAATAAACCGAATAAACTAAATAATTAAACATATAACGACATTATTTTATATTAATATTCAAAATGATGTCATTTTATATCAATTATACGTTTTATGTATTCAATTTTTACTTCATTCGATTACATATTCGATTACATATTTGATTTTTAATTTATTCGATTTGATTTATTCATTTTTTAATAAATTTTGATTCGATTCGATTTTATAATTTTGATTTCAATTTATTTGATTTGATTCAAATGTTTTATAAAAATGAACAGAATCGATAGTGAACTACATAATTAACAAGTCAAAAATAAGCTCAACTAAAATATTTTTACATCATAATAATTACATTTATACTTTTTTTATTTTTATTTATAAACATTACTATTTAAATTAAAATATAATTTTTATTAATTTTCATTTTATATTATATTCATGAAGGGCTCGCTCAAATAGGCTTCAACAGAAACGACAATATGGGTATGTCGTTGCAAGCCAACGACAACAATTGGTTTAGGTGCTAGCCATCTTTTCCACCAACAAATGATGAAGATGGTGATGATGTTTAGCTTCCAAATCCAGTTTCTACCATAAAGATGAGAGGGTAGAAGGTATTGGTAGGTAAACCAGCAGCAGCTTCTTTCAACTTACTCCAAATATTTGAATACAAATTTCCCATATTCTGAAGCTTCTTTATTGGCAGCAGCAGGTATACGAACAAAATCAAGCAATACTTAGAAAATTCTACTTAATTCCTACCTAACTTCGCCAAGGAATCATGTTTCAAATGATCCCTTAAAAAACAATTTCTTAAAGTTGAACAGTTTAAGAAAGCAGCCTAAGTTCCTTGTCAAAGGCAATTTGCAATGACAGACTCCAACAAACATCAAATGACATATAATTGACTTTATGGTAGAACTTATAAGATTACCGTTCTTAGCCAATATTCAAAGGAGATTTAAAGGGCAGCTCTAAAATGAGAGACGGGGCAATAAAACACTTGCAACAGTTTCTTAACAAGCCAGCCGCGTTCGATTTTATTCGTTTTAACCCAAAACCACAGAACTGTGGTTTCTATCTCATACTAGGTTACAGACAATTGACAATCACCAGTCACCTGATACCGACACTAGGGGCCTGGACTGGCATCTTGTTTACTATACACGTACTCTTTCTTACAATTTTTTGCTGTTCATTTTTATACGAGGAAGAAACCTTAATCACACAAACCACACACGAGGAAAGACACATGCTGAAAGGACATTTTCTTTAATGCCTGAAGTCAATTATTTCAGGGAAACTTCAGAAGTACAGTTACCAATGGGCAGATCACTTGGTGTGCATGCCAAAGCAGCCCTTTGTTGTAGATGTCTCAAGCTTTGTTCCATGCTAACTTGTACCATTTCAGCCAGCATTTTCTTTGCCTTGCCACATTGCTCATCTCCATCTATCTGTGAGATAATGTTACACACAATGTTCTCTAGCGTGTCCGGTTGAAGCTCAGATCGAGGATTTGGATTTTCCCGCAGTAGCTGCAATAGGGTTTGTGCTTTTATTCGGGACTTGGGTGTTCCTTGCACTGTAAGCTCAAGAAGACCAGGGATCACACCTTCCCTGAGAATTGGTTCTCTATATTTTCGTTGATCACTTTCGCACAGGGTAAGTAATGCCCCAACTGCATGCTCACGACTCTGGTGAGATCCATTTTCTAGTACTTCAACAACAGCTAGAACTCCGCCTTCTTCTGATGTCAATGCTATTCTACCCTCATCAAAACCAACCAAAGATTCAATGAGAGCACAACATTTTTCAGCCATTTTAGAAGCTTTTTTACACTTCTTAAGTAAACAGACTAGGTAAGGTATTGGATTAGTTTTTAGCACAATGTTTAGATTATCCAAATGTGTTGAAAGATTAGAAAGAGCCATCACAGCATCAAACTTGGCCTGTGAACTTCCAATGTTAAGGATTTTCACAAGCAGAGGAATTGCCCCAGAAGCACTTATAATCGGCTTGTTAGTCAAAGATGCGGACAAGGTAAGCAACGCTGCTGTTGCATACTCTTTTAGATCTGAATCCTCAGACTGAAGGAAACCATTTATGGGCTCTAAAGCTCCAGCTTCAACAATGCTTTTCTTATTCCTGCAAACAACAAAACAATCAAAGTCAGATTCCGGAATCCGAAACAATTCTTCTAGGCAAAACAGAAGGCAAATACACTAAGCATCATCAATTAATTAAGCCTCAAACACCAAATTCACACTTGTAAAGCATCCAATTCGGGAATTGCATATTACATTAGAGAGTATACAAGTTCTATAACAATTCAAACAGGTCTATATCACTTATCATGACAGATTAAATCCACTAGTCAATTAAGACATAAATTAGCAACAGATTGAAGAAGAATAAATGGTTTCCTTGTTGAAGCATTCATGTCTATATAAGGGTGATTGTTCTATTCTTCATAAGGAAACCTATTTGATTAGAAAAGAAGAAAAGTGAAGAGAAATAGTAACAGAACTTGTGGAGAAAAGAACAATCATCCTTATCCAATCAAAGAGGATTCAACTTTAAAAGCATCCAATTCTTTCTTTCTCCTTGTAAAGTGTAAGCTAAGTGTAAGCTAATGAAGAATAAAAGCACCGACACATTTAAGTATTCACATTCCAAATTCCCAATATAATATTATATCATAACTATGATTTATTTTAATGGTAAACGTGATTCAAGAGATCATATAATCATATGTATGATTTCTCTTTTTGGAACTCGAAATACTGTCATCGGGACCATTAAACCTGTTTGGAAGCCCAGAAAATGAAAACGAAAAATCGGCTATAAACCCTTTTTGCCAGAATACCCAGTTTTTAAGTAAATCAAACTTCCAAACTCCAACCAGGAATTCAATAATAATAATAGGAATTCAATAATAATAATAATAATAATAATAGTAATAGAAGCTACTTTTTTTGGTTTGTTCCACTGGTCAAGGGGTCTCAGAATCTGAAATCCCCACTATTCAGAATAAAAGAAAAGAACAAAAATCAAAGTGAATAAAACAGAAAAATTGAAAGATGTGAATGATGAATAAAGAATAATTAAATTCAAATAGAACGACATTTAATTATTTTGATACCAAAATCTTAAAATCCTAGAATATCCAATTCTTGAGAGCAGGGAAAAAAGGAAAAAATAAAAAAAAATTAAGAATGATTTAAGCAAAAAACAGTTCATGAAAATAAGCAAATACCCAATTCATCAATCAATCAATGTAGGAAATCCGTCAATTAGGAGCAGTAAAAATGAAATTATTCTCATTAGAATATTCCCATGATATTCTTATAAATCCATTAATTTCGAAATTCCAAAAACTGATTAGAAGAAT
Organism: Dalechampia spathulata; assembly: GCA_948192965.1. Classification (NCBI taxonomy): domain Eukaryota; kingdom Viridiplantae; phylum Streptophyta; class Magnoliopsida; order Malpighiales; family Euphorbiaceae; genus Dalechampia; species Dalechampia spathulata. The sequence goes on along the minus strand of CANYBF010019840.1, from coordinate 7,581 downwards.
TAAATTCACATGAATAATAACAGTAACAACGAAAGTGATTAAAAGAATGAAAGGAAGAAACGTACTTTTCATCTTGAACAGCGAGATTAAGGAGAGCAAGGAGGGCGGACTCGTGAGAGTCACGTGAGTGAAGAGAAGAAAGCATGGAAACAAGGTGAAAAACAACATCTGATAATTGACGACGACATCTATGTGAAGACTTAGCAAGCTTTCTTATTTGTTTAGCACCTTCAATCTTTGATTCCATATCCTCCGATTGTACGAGGCGCAGTGCCCTTTGCACCGCCAATGACGAGGACGACGTGGCAGCTCGTGGGGTATCGTCTGAAGAGTGATGATTGTCTGCAGAGAACTCCATTATTATTAATTTACTTTAAAGAAAGAAAGAAAGAAAGAAAGAAAGAAAGAAAGAAATGTTGTTGCAGGTGGTAAATGGAGAATGAGAGAGAGAGGATAAAAATCTACTGAATTTATGAGAAGCTGAGAGAGAGAGAGAGAGAGAGGAAACTGTGCATTGTAGGACCCTATTCTAGATTTCATTGGATTAGGCCTTAATTCTTTCATTTTTATTCTAATTTCTTTTATTTTTAAAATAACAAATTATAATTACAAAAATAAGTATTAATTATCATTTATTTATTATTAATAAATAATAATTATATATAGTGATGCATTTCTAATATTTAATAAAAATAATATATATTATTATTATATCTTTCTTTTTAAATTAGGAGTAAATTTCTAACTTTAACATTGTATATTATTTTTATTTGATTTAAATTTAATTATTGAATTACATGATTAACTCATAACATGTTTAATTTTTATTTTTTTTCAGCTTATATTCCTGTTTTAACTAAAATTATAATTATATTAGTTAATAGCTATTCATAATACTCACTGATAATTGTGTTAATAATTATAATATTGAATAAAAATTAATAATATATGATAAAATAAAAAAAATAAACGTGGAATTATTTAATGGATTTTAATAATAAAGAAAATGGTAATAAAAAAATAAAAAAGGTTGCAGCCGAATGCAGGGTTTTGAAGGAAAGTCAAGCAGTTGTTATTGTTTGGTGGTGGCGATAGTGATTATTTCTCCATCTTTTCTTTTAGGAGAAAAGGAGAATTACAATAATGCCACTGAAATTATTAATTTATATTATAAGATTATTGAAACACATCTAAATTCCATTATATATTTTTCGAATAAAAATAAAAATAAATTTTATGAATATTAAAAATAAAATATTATTTTAATATCATAAAAATAAAATATTTGAATGATTCAATATTATTATATAATTTTTAATTTATATAAGAATAAATATGAAAATATTTTTAAAAACAGAGTTAAAATAATAAGTGATAATTATAAAAATAACAATCATTGTACAGAATTAATGATTTTTTTTATAATAAATATATATTGAATATTTTTTATAATTTGTCATAAACTCACTTAAAGCTTAAAAAGTACTTTTATGGGCTTGATTGGTTAAAAGCTTAAGCCATGGGCCTCACCTTTGCTATGTTATGGGCCACGTTTTAGTGGTAATTACAAAAATAACGTATTTTTCAAAAAATATTTTTAAAAGTAATTGTCATTTTGATTATAAAAATAATGGTTTTGATTATATAATAAATTTTTATTAGAATCTGAAGTTATTATTTTCTATAAATATTCTTTTCGTGTAATAATTTTAAAAACACAATATTTTGATTTTTTTCTTTTTTTGCGATTCTTAAAAAATTCCCTAACCTTTAAGCTTTTGGTTGTTTTAATATAAAAACTTATTATTTATATAATAATTTTTTATACATACTTTGAATTTAAAAATTTAAAATTAATTTAAATTAAATATAAACAATTAAAATTTCTATAATCTCTAGTGAAAATAAACAATTATTATAATAATAATAATAATAATAATAAACATGTTAATTTTCTTTTTAAAACCAGCCATTCTCTTTTGTCTATTAACTGCTTCCTGTCATCGAACTACTCATGTGCACTTATGCTTGTACCAGCTGGTCTTATATCCATTCATTCACTCTGTATGCTCCAGGTATTCAACATGTTCGATTTACTCGACCTATTCGATATACTCCGAATGCTTGTTTTTTTCCGAATATTCGATCATATTCATGAAACAAGATCCATCAAATATAGATGTAATTGATATATAGAACGGATTCAAAATATAAAATTAAATATGAAACAGGTGGAGTTGATGTATATATTACAAGAAAACATGGCATGTTGATCAGCATGTAAAAAGGACTGTTCTGTACTTCATCAATTCATGTCATTGGCTTCAATTTTGTCCCAAGAACTTGATTGTTTGTTCATACTAACTTTTATTTGTCTTCATGCCAAAGTTTATTGTTTGAAAAATAAAAATAAAATAAAAAAAAGCACAAATAACATTATCCAATCCAATCCAATCATGGGATTATTAGTTATTATAGTTTTATATTCATTTAAATTTATTAAAGTAAATTGAAGTTCACATAAAATATTTTTTTAAAAATTCACGTAAAATATATTTTTTTCATTCAAATCAAGAAAGCATCCAATAAAATGTATTTAAAAAGTAAAAGGTAAAAACATTATAAAAGTCATAACCATTCTTACTTGTGAATTTTCAGTTACCATTAAAGTATTAGAGATAAAATTTTATTTTTATCAAAAACGTATAATAATAATAATTTATATTTATAAAATTAAAATAGACTTTTTGATATAAAAATTAATATACATAATAAAATAATAAAAATTAATATATCAAAGTTAATAAATAATAAAATTAAGTAAATTAAGATAAGAATTTTTTTCCTGATTGATAACAATTATATTTATATTTTTAATAATTATTGACAGAGCTAGAATTGAAGTCGGAGCTGGGCCCATCCAACCATTTATTTACTATTAAAATCATATATAACAATGATAAATATTTCTTTATATCACTAAAAATATATATCCAATTAATAAATTTATATTTGTCACTAAAGTGATGTATAATTTTAATAAATATATAATTTCATCACTAATAATATGAATAACAGTGACAAAATTTATATAAACTTATATAGCAGTGATGAAACGTTTGTTTGCCATTAAACACAAATGTTTACTTTCATGATTAAAAGTATTATGGTAAATTTTTATAATTTAATTTTTTTAAAAAAATTTAACACATTAAAATATTTAATATTATTTTATTAACTATAGTCTAATACATTATTTATTTATCAATATATTTTTTCTAATATCATAATATTTATAAATAACTAAATATGAATAACTAACAATAAATTTAGTTATTAATAATGAGTTTACTAATATTTATTGAAATAGAAATTATATCTAACAAATATAAGATTCATGAATTCATATAACTTTTTATATATATGCTAATAAATAAAAATTATTAATCATTTGACAAATAAGATAGTCAACAAATGTTAAATGTATTAATATCTTATATCATATTAGTAATTAGCCAAACTAATTTTAGAGTTAATTGTTGATTTGTTTTTATTTTTAATTGTTTTTTTCCTTTGATACAATAATTGATACAAAATAATGAGACTTTGCCATCTTTCATTGCTTTTTGGTTATATCATGTGTTTCTTTTCCTTATATATACTTCTATTTGGTATTTTTTAAAAATTTGTTAAGATGAATTAAATTTGAGTTCTAAAGACTTCTATTAGATCTAATGATAAAGAAATAATACAAGATAGATGGTGAAAATCAACAATAACAAAGGGTCAGGATGGTTTATGTTGTAGTAAGAAAATATAATTGATATTTATATGTTTTTTTTGTAAAATAGTGGGATATACTAGAAGTAGTTTCCATATATGTATATATGTTTTTATATATATATTATTTTTGAATCACTATGAAATATAACTAAATATAAAATACTTCTTTTCCTTTTTTTTTTAATGGTATCAGAGCAAATATTTATGTTATATTAAGTTTTTTACTACTTTTAATGTTCACTTTAATCCTTTTTAAATGAAGCTTGTATTTGTAGTCAAAGATCAAAAGAATAAACAAGATTCTATTGATGTTTCTATTGAAATTCTCACTTTGCTAAATTCATATCAACCTGGAATGTAGTTAGTTGCTATTGTATTAGATAAATCTAACTACATTTCAATGTATCAAGTGTTGTGTTACACAGATCTAGCTTTAATTGATGGAAGGTACCCAAATTTTACTACAAATTTGGATTATTACAGTAGATGGTTCAAGGTAAAGAAAATGGTCATGTCATGGATTGTTACTTTATGACTAAAGAGTTAGTCAATGCCTTCCTATATACAACACTTGTTAATGATTTATTATGGGAAGAAATTAAAGAGAGGTATAGTTAAAGTAATGGTTCATTGCTTTATTAGTTAAAATGAGAAATCAGTTTGGTCATACAAAAGAACTTACCTTTGGCTTGTTATTATATCAAGATGAAGAAACTATAAGATAAGTTGCATATCCTACAACATGCAATAAAACATTCATGCACTATTGTTAATCAATATTGCAACATAATCAAGACATTTTCACTTAATATGGTTTCTTATGAAACTTAATGAAGCTTATGGTCATGTGTGAAATTAGTTCCTCATAATGGTTCCTTTACTTTTATTCAACAAGGTACATGTTTATGGTTACTAATATAAAGAAGCAATGAGAAATACAAGGTGTAAATGCTATTGATTCAACATTCTTAGTTGATCCTTGAAATTCATTTAAGTAAAATAACAAAAAGAAGTTGAAAAAATCATAGATTAGGTACTAACTACAAGATTATAAGGCATGCATGGGGGATATGCTTTAAATTAAATGGTTATTCAAAATGATTCATAGAGTTAAAAAAATAAATAAGAAAAAAATAAATATCATAGTTATATAAATAACCCCATTTGATAAAAATGAGGCAAGTAATGATTTGGTAAGCCTAATCCAATAGGAACTCAAAATGTATCTTAAAGGGCAACCATATATAAAAGTTGATTTAGCAAGATGTGCATGATTTTTAGTTCTTGTAGGTAAAGATTCTATTTACTATTCTTTAGTTACTTTGAAAATGTAGACATATAAGTTATTAACACTAATGTAACATTACACATGGATTATGATCATACTTATTCCATCAAAGCCCTCAAATTAGAACCTTTAGTATCAATTACTTTATAAGATAGGTATGTTAATATCTCTTATATAAAGGCATCATAACTTATGCAAAAGCCTAACCCTATATGGTGTATTATATATCTTAGAGTTTATTTGTAATTTTTTATTTATGCAAAAAATTAACCCAAATCATAAAAAGCTTTGTATCTTTTTCTTAAACTACTATGTTATGCATGACCTGAGAACTAGATAGTATTGTAAACAAGAAAAATAAGGAGAGGTCTATATGCAAGAAGATTTAATGATATCATATATGTAGCCAATGCAAGAAACGCCCATTTGAAATGAAGTTCTCTTTGGGATATGGGCAGAGGCACACATCTTATAACAAACTTAAACATATATCTTTTTAAAAAAAATCACTTATAACATAATGATTGCAAAATATATCCTATGGTTAAACAACATTGTTTATATTTTCCTAAAAATCATATATCTATTACTTGAAGTTTTGAATAACTTCATGTTGATCTTTGGGGATTATATTCAATTAAATATATCACTTATCCTTCTTATGTTTTATTTATTATGGATGATTTTTCTTGATCTATTCGAGTTTTTTTACTTAAGATAAATTTGGTGGTCCTTGTTAGACCCTAGGTTTTGATTGTTGAGTCACGTGTGAGTCAATTTAAGTTATTTGCAATTTTCTAAGTGTTTTCTTATATGGTACGGGCGTACCACATATCGTTTGTGTATTGTATGACCATATGGCTGGCCGTACCTAGTGAGTAGTATTCCATTGAGTTTGGTACGGGCGTACCATTGATTGGTACGGTCGTACCAGAGCTTGTAGGAAAATGTGTGTATCAGTAAACCTGCTTCAGTACGAGCGTACTAATAGGTAGTACGGCCGTACGCAAACTCGCAGGAAAATGGTGTATCAGTAAACCTGCTTCGGTACGGGCGTACCAATGTGTGGTACGGCTGTACGCGAACTCGTAGGAAAATTATGAATCAGGAAACTTGGGTTGGTACGGGCACACCAAGTGATGGTACGACCGTACCACAGTTCCCTCCCTTTTTCTAACGACTAGTTTTGAATCCGTATGGGTGTATAAATACAGTACGACCGTACGCGACTTAGAAATCAGGTTTTAAAGTCTGAGAAACGGCTAGTTTTATTATAACAACTTTCATACTTTCTTTGCTAATGAAAATATACTTGCAGAGCATTCATTTTTGAGCTATACTCATCTGTCACAAGTAAGTTTCAAGCTTGTTTCTTCAATTGCTCTTTGTGTGTAATTCTAATCTTTTGTGGGGTTGGTGTGAGATTAATCTATTGGGGATTATTTAGTATTTGAGTTGATTGTAAGATTGAAATTGTAAAGGTTAGAGTGTAAGCCTTGAAAACACAAGGGATTGGATTCATTTGGGAATCCTTATTGTGTAAATCAATTGATTTTAGTGGAACCCTAAGTTGAGACTTAAGAGAAAGTGGACGTAGGCAAGAGTTGGCCGAACCACTATAAATCGTACGTGTTGCTAGCGGTTCTAGGAATTTCATTTGGTATCAGAGCATTTGGTGCTCATTATTAGAAGAAGTAAAATTCTTGAGTAAAAAATCCTATGGCAACCGTGTCACACCCGGCCCATACCCAGGAGGACATGCTCCCGTGACACAGACAACAGCCCCCAGAAGAAGGCCAGTGCCTGCACCGCTAGGGATACATCAAGTGATATCGTATGGGGACCCGTTCTAAGCCTAATGGTGGTTGTGCTGCGGAAACAACGTGATAAGCATACACTAACCCGGGATCCATTCATACACACAACACTATACATTACAGGCAAAACCATATTTCATTAAAATAAAAACCGTTATACAATAAGTGCGTGCGTACATCAAAACCACCAAAAGCTATACAATATAACTATAACACTACTGCCATCCTAGCCACACAACCAAAAGAGGATTGGAATAGCCGCAAAAGTCCCGTACCGAGTGAGATCAGTCCGTCTCAGCTGACGACTACTAGTTGTGATTCAAGATGCGTGTGCGAGTGGTGCTGTGGTAACTGTGTATAACAGAAAATAGTGTGGAGTCGCCACCCGACTCATCTAGTCAACTCAATTAAGAAACTAAACAAGTCGGGAAAAATAAACCCGAGCCTTCCTGCTGAGGGAAATCAGCCCGAATTTCTTCAGAGTTGGGTTCGGCATTTCGATTCTACTTATCTTCAGTATTATCATATTCACTTTTCCGATTTTAATAAAAGCGCAAATCACACACAATTAGGTTGAAGTTCAATTAGGTCCAGTTTCATGGCATAGGGAAGCAAGAAACACATAGCAAATATGAAAGCGATAAAAAGCAGAAATAAAGCAGAAATATAAAGCAGAAAAATAAAAGCAATTCG